>PVLC010004185.1:0-27049 GCA_004027655.1 Graphiurus murinus
CTCCTCCTCCTCCTCCTCCTCCTCTTTCTCTCCTCCCCCTCCTTTCTCTCTGTACTGGAGATTGAACAGAGCGAAGCTACATCCTGAGCCCTTTTTAATTTTTTGGTTTTGAAGGCTGGTCTTGAACCTGCCGTTCTCCTGTCTCAGCACCCCCAGTACTGGGATTACAGATTACCAGTGGGCACTACCATGCTCTGCTATGAAATGGAAATGCTTTTTTATGGAAACTCCATGTTGGTAGCGGCGAGCGAGTTGGTGAGAGTTAATATGCATAAGATTCGTACACAGGTATGGGAGGCATCAAAGAGAAAGGGGTTGCAAGTCAAGAGATCTTATGTATTTTATGAGTTCAACACTACTGTGACCTCAAGCTGGGTCTTTCTCGATTGGTTCTAGAAACTACTAGGACTTTGGCATTCTTCGCAGAAGTTTTCAATCCAAAGAAAAGTAGTGTCATCTCTGCCCCCACTGTCTCCTTCAGGGAAGGAGAGGAAGTCTAGTGCAGGTTTGAACGTTCTCAGGGGCTGTCCTAACTGGGGTTTCTTGCTTACTCTTTCAAAGAAAGCCCCTCCAGGAGGGAAGTGTGTTACATGGGGTCAGGCATGTTTTGAGCTGGTATTTGCACCGATTACCAGTCTTAAAGTCTTATTTAATTTCACACTCCTTAGTGTTAGTTGCGCAAACTCCCTCTGGCCATCTCGGCCAGCGGTTGGGCTGGGCGGCCACTCTGGGTAGTTGTAGTCAAGACCCGACCGTGTGATCTCCAAATTTTGGAAAGAACCTGTCCTCAGAGCTCACCCGGAAGATGGCTCAATTAGTTGTCTCCCTGAGCTGTCACACCAAAGAGGGGCGGGAGTCCTGCACAGCCCCAGCCGGCTCAAGGACAGGACGGTGCCGCCCGAACTCAGCTCACAGCCACGTGACAGAGGGTGAGTGTGTGTTCGGGTGGTGTAAGGTGCAGAGGTCAGATGGAGACCTTGCACTCAGTCCAAAATGTGGCCCTTCCTCCTCTCTTCCCAAGGCCGGGCTTTTCTCTGCACACAAACCAAGCTGGAAAGGGTTCCCTGCTCCTGGTAGCCAAGAAACAGACCTAGAAATTAAAAGTGTCTCTGTGGCAAATCTTCCCTCTTCCCTATTCCCTAAATGGAATAAAACAGCACTGGTTTGTTAAAAGGGGAGGATTTGGGAGTCTATAGGTGTACTGAGCAAACTCTCTAGATCCCTGCAAATGGTATCTGTGTTTCTGTTCCACAAACTCCAGTTGTTCAGCCTCTTGAAGCTTGGGGTGACTAGCTGTGGGGGAGGTGTTTGGGTGCCAGCTAGAGAAGAGAGAGGGATGGGTGTGTGTGTGCTGAAATCACTAAAGAATACGGCATTAACGCCAATTCACACATTTACGTAGTAGTGCTATAGATTTACCAGGTGCTCAATTAATCTCTGGAAAGCAAGTATTTAAGGAATTAAAAAGACAATGATATCATATACACATACTAGGGGTATAGGGGAGGGATGGAGGGAGGGAGAGGAGAGAGAGATTATGAATATGAGATTAAACATAGATATTCAGGCTTGGAGAAAAGGGAGTGGCAAGATTCTAACTGAAGTCTAAAAAAAAAATTGGGTTAAAACCTTCCATTCTCTTTTCTTTTTCACTTTGCAGCTCATGCCCACCGCCCTCTTCTATTTCTCTCACTCTCCCTTCTTTCTGTTTTCTCTCTCCCAGACATGCTGGTAGCTAACATTCAGCATTAGTTGTCATGGTGACCATAAATCACGTAAATCCAAAAATACCCACCTATAATCTGAGATGAAGCTTTTATTTCCCTAGCGAAATAATATTTTAAAAGCTGTCAGCTGACCAAAAAAAGAAAGAAAAAAAAAAAAGAAACCCACCTCATTGTAGTAACCCACATAATATATTATTTCTAAAGGTTTAAATTAAAATGTCAGCCTGTTAAAAACATGCCGGGAGAATCTCAGGCACTCTTCGTGTCAGATCCTCACAAAGAAGTTGACTCCATCACTCCCGATGGTTCTCTGACAAATACACAATTTTGCACGCCATCTCTTTCCATTAATTCCTTCCCTCTCCTCCCAATTACCTCGGTCCTGGCTGACTCCATGCCTTGACTTGTAAAAGAAAGGCGCTTCCTGGTAGATCAGAAAGGAGCCTGGGCCAGAGCTGAGCCTTTGGGGGATCCAGTGTGCTGCTCATTAGCTATCAGTCACTTCCCCAAATGAAAGAGGGGGGCTTTTTGGATAAAGGTGCTGGTAGCACCGTAAAGAAGGGCATCCTAAAAGAGTTAAGAGGAAGGAAGCCAAGAGAAGAAGCAGAGGGGGAAAGCCGGAGTAGTGGAGAAATGGAGCTGGGTGGCCAAGTCCCCTGGTTAAAGTCAGCTCAGAAATGGTAGGTCTGCTCTCTCACTTGGGCCTTTTCTTCCTCTGAGAAGAAACTTTTCCAGTTGGAGACCCTGGGGAGGGCGTGCGGCTACAGTTGGGTCTTTTGTCTTCTACCTTGGGCTTGTTGTCTTTTGCCTATCTTGGATTACAGGGTATTCGCCTAGATGAAGAGCCATTAATTACTCATTCAGTCAATATTAGGAAGACGACAAAGCTTTTTACATAGGATTAAGAAGACATCAGATTTTTCCATTAGTATATTCCTGCTCACGAAAAAGCTTTCGTTATACATTTCCTTTTCCCCGGGAGCCGCTCTAACAACTGCTGCATATATTAACAGCGGGCGGCGCGGACTACCAGCCTAAACAGCCCTAAGAAACTTTGCTTGCAGTCGGTAGCCAGGAGCGCGAACTGTAAGGACTACTTCCGCCGGTGGGAATCCGCTAGGGGCCACTTTTGGACTGTTGGCACCCCCCCCCTCCCCGAGGGGGGACCGCAAAGCGGAGAGGCAGATTCTGCCACCAAGCCGCAGATTTGATGATGGTGGAGGTGCTGGTGTCGGAGTGGAGAAAAGGCAATGGAGAACTCTTCTCTCTACTCAGTTCCGCGGTCGCCTTGCTTCCCCCGGGCCTGGTGCTTTCTTCACCTGTACCCTTGACCCTAGCCACAATGAAGAGTCCCCCACAGCGCCGAGGCTCCGGCGCCCAATCGCTGCCCCACGCACCGATTTCCGTTTTGCTAGAGACGGTCTCAGCTGATGTCGCCGGTATCCGTGTTAGCTTTAAAGTCGCTTTCTAACCGCAAAGGAAAACCGGATTGTTTGCTTTGGGGGGGGGGTGCATTAGGTAGCACGCGTGGGGCAAACATTTTCTGATTGAATTTGAATGAATGAATGAATGAATAAATGAATGAGGACAGAGGGGGGAATCTGCGGCCACCAGGAGAGCCAAATTTAACCCAGGTCTGCCGAAAGAAACCGTGTGAGAAGGTGTATGTCACTCCAGGGGCATCTCCAAGGGGCCTTTGGGTCCCTCCCGGAGAAAGTCTGAGCACACCAGGGACTTGAGGTCAAAACTTTCAGCCCATCATTTTTGTTAAAGCGATTTCAAATTTAAAGGCTAGGCTGGGGGCGGCTCGACATCTACCCACCCAGGTCAAAACGCAAAGCCAGGCTTTTGGGCTGATTTCAGCCCGCATCCCGGAACCACCACATCTAAACTTTTTGAGTCATCAACAGGGAAAGGTCAGTGTCCGCTTCTTGAAAGTCAAGGGCATTTTATGAGTTTCGAAAATCGGGCTCCTTTTGGAATCCTTAATGCAAGGAAAGCCAAGGGCCTCTGCTCGACCCAGGCGCTCTCAGAGGGCCTTTGCACCTTCTTTTTGGGGTGAAGAATAACTACTTAACTTGGAAATTCTCCCCCTACCTGGCAGTACTCAGCCATTCCTTGATTCTTTCAAACCCCTCACTCTAGGGGCTCTCCCAGGGCCTCACACTCCTTCCGTTTTCGGAATTTGACCAGTGCTTTTTTTGGGGGGGGTCCCCCAGTGAGTACGAAGGAGAATGGGGCCTCGCTGGGGAAGGGACGCAGAACCCGGGCTTCTCATGCTCTGCCTATTCAGAGCATTTAGTCTTTAAGGAGGAAGCCATGTTTATTTGTGGGAAAAGGACAGAGTAGTGCCAATAATAGAATATAATGGCTTTTATTTAAAAAATTCAAGTCATTGTGAATATATTTCTATTTAAAAGCAAAGAAAAACTGTGAATATTACAGGGGATAAATCCTTTTGTTTTAAAAGCAGATGTGGCCAGGAGTTTGCAGATTCCCTAAAGTCACCTAATTAGTTAAGGGTACTTTGGCAACCGACCTTCGGAGATGCTATAGCTTTGCTTACTCCTATGTGACAGTTTTTCTCTACCAGTTCCCTAAAAACTAATAAAACCAAGATTTTCAGCATTTTTGCCCATCACAGTCCTATTCTTAATTAGTAGCACTGAACATGTTTGGGCAATAATCTTCTTCATCGGTAGAAAACAGAGGTATTGACTGTGTAGGGGAAAACAGAGGTATTGACTGTGTAGGGGAAAAACCTTTCAAGTGCCCTAACAATCCGGGCCTGAAAGAAATGGTTAGGAAAACAATTGTGCATTATTTCTAGGTTTCTGTTTTTTTTCTTTACTATTTGGTTTTAAATTTTATCTATTATTATTATTATTTGCTAGTTATCAAAAGTGAACGCCAGCCCAGCCGGGCGTGGTGGCGCACCCTTGTAATCCCAGCATTCGGGAGGCTGAGACCGGAGGATCCGGGTTCGCGGCTAGCCTCAGCTACCTAGTGAGGCACTCCGCAACTTAGTGAGACTCGGTTTCAAAAGAATAAAAAATAGGGCTGGGGGTATAGCTCGGAGGTAGGATGCCCCTGAGTTCAATCCCCAGTATCGCAAAAAAAAAAAAAAAAAAAAAAAAAAGTGAACGCCCAGGGGCGCCTCAGACCACAGTAGATAGGATTCCTCTAGGTTCTCAAACGCTTCCCGCCCACCCAGGACGACCTCATCACAGCTTAGACTCTCCCTCCAACCAGCTCGTACGGAGGTCACGTCACTGGTCCTCAGAAACAAGTCCTGGGGTCCACGAAACCTGGCGTCCGGCTGGGAAGAGGAGTAGACGGATCTCCCCGGCTCTCAGCGGTGCTGGAAGCCTCCGCCTCCGCCAGCCCGCCCGGTGCGAAGTCAGACCCGGGAGCTCCCGGTTCTGGCTGGAGCCGGACCGCGCCTGCACAAAGCATGCTCCCCGGAGTCAATGCTGCTTTTGATTTTTAACCATATTCCAAACATACTTCGGTCTAATAATTTATTTTTATGACCGATTATCAAACAGAAGAAGAATTTAGCACAATCTTAATGACAGAAATCACCCGACATTATCTCTATATTACCCCTATTTATCCCCACGGGGTTAATCCCCGACAAGTGAGCGTTTAACTGGCCCAGCAAGACCACTAGCGATGTTGTGCAGGGTAGGGGCCCTGAAGTTCCAGATCGCTTTAGACATTTTATTTCAGCAAATGATGCTTTTCTCTCGGAAACATAGAGGAGCCCAAATGTACGGCCTTTGTTTTCTTCTTAGTAATGCGGTTTGTTTACTTGGCGGGAGTCCCAAATCTCCCCCCTCTGGCACACATCACATTTGTATCCTTGCACTTTAATCCGGAAGGAGGGGGTTTGGGGCCCGGGCTGTGGGGGGCTTTATCTCTTCACTCTATCAAAGGTCAACAACCTCCTAAGGCTAGGTACGCATTTATTACGGAGCCTGGAAAAGTCGGAAAACAGACTAACAGTAAATTTGAGTTTTTCATGTATTGCAAAAGAAAGAGCCTCCTCCAATCCCCCTTAAATATGCACGCGAGCGCGCGTACACACACACACACACACACACACACACACACACACACACACACACACACACACACACACACGCTCGCACGCTCTAAAGGACATTTTAATTCATCAGAGGCCTGCACAGACGCTTTAACTTTTCACACAAGCCTACAGACTTTGCGCAGCAACCTCCCCTGATTGTCCTGGGCGAAACCGGCCAATCAAGCAACGATATCACCAAAACTTAAGGCCTGGTAACTAGCGCTGGAGGCACGTTGGCGTCGACCGGGACGCGCCCTCCGTGCCACCCTCTGCTGCACACAGTCGCTGCCTCAGGCTCTGCGGGGCCACTGTGAGAATCCCAACCCGCCCAGGCGAACCTTTGCCAAGGCGATTTTCCCTGTGCTCGCCTTACACGACAGACTCCGCACCCACAAGCCTGGGTGGGGCCTGACTGAGCGCCCCAGGGACCGGGTCAGCCCTGCCGTTACTGCGCGCAGTGGGACACAGCAAGCGACAGAGGTCGCTGTTGGACCACTTTTGCACGCCAGCCAGGGCGCCAAGGTAGGCTGAGACATGCGTAGGGATCAGACCACAGGGAGAGAAGAGAGGGAGAGGTGTTGAGTCTCAGGAGTGCAATATAATTTTGGGGAAAGGAAGTAACCTCCCTGTTTTCCGTTCTACCCAGAGGCCAGGTGTCTAAGTTCAAGCAGCAGTGGCGCCGTGTCTGGCGGCCTCGCCTGCGTGCGCTTCACTCGGGGCCCAGAGTCCCGGAGGCGGGTGCCCTGGGCGCGGCCTGCGCTTCCCTCCCGGCCTTACCATTGGCGCTGGGATGCTGCCGCGGGAAGAGCCTGCTGCTGGCTGTCTCTTTCCGGCTCTCCGGAGAGTCAGTGAACTCGACCTTTTTGATTTCGGTGTCTTTGGAGAAGAGACATTCAACGGCTGCCGGCTGCACGCCTGGGCCGCGCGCGCCCGCCCCACGTGCGGTGGAGAAAGGACGCCAGGGACCGTAGCCCGGAGGAGGCCGGGGCGGGAGTGGGAATAGGGAAAGAGGCAGGACGGAGGAGACAGAGGGACAGAGAGCAAAGACCCAGTTAGAGGAAAGAATGAACGGCATCTCCATCCCCGGACCCTTCGGTAGCCAAGCGCATAGCGGCGCACTCTCTCCGCGCTTCCGGGGACTTCAGCCGCTCAGGCCCAAAGGAGGGTGTCAGGGTGTCCCGCACGCACACAGCACGCAGCTTTCTCCCAAACCCCCTAAAAGGAGACGCCGTGGGCATCCTAGTTCCGATTTCCTTCCTTCCAGGGCCGTCTCCTCCTGAAAGCGCCCCTCGCTGAGTCCTCGCCGCGGAGGCGGTGGCCCTCTTGCCGCCGTCTCGTGGCGCGATCTCCCATCCCGTGGCCCGGACAGAAGAAGCAGGTTCTTACCTAATTGCACACACGCCGACACTAGTTTGCGGCAGTTGGTCTCCATTCCCCGTTATCTGCAAAACAAGAGAAGCCAGGCTGTGAGAATCGCGGTCGTCGAGCGCACCGGGCTCAGGGGGAAGCTATTTGTGGGGAGGTCAGCCTTACACGCTAGTTGTTCTGCGTCTATCGGGTACTGCGCTCCGGGAGCCTTTCTGGACCAGACAGCCTCTGGGTTGCCCAGAGGCAACTCCAGCCTAGCCTCGGGTTCCAGACCTCCGTAGATTTCCCAGGAGGGGATCTGCCCCAAAGTTGCAGCGAATGGGAGCCAAGGCTACAAGTCCACAAAGCCACTGAGTTCTGGGGAGACTGTGGAGCTGCTTTCAGTGCTGACTGTGTTGGGGAGCAAGCTTAAGCATTTGCACAACTTGGGGAAGGGTGGCGATGACTTTCAGCACTGTGTCCCTTAGTTGGAAATCAGTAAACATTTGCAGGACGTCACAGCCAACTTGACCCGTTCACATAGAACAGTTTCCCTCCATTTTCTATAATTTTGAAAGGAAGAGACTTTCGGCCTAGGGTGCTCCAGGAGCGAACTGACTTGGGGCCTCTCACACATTAGGAGCCACTTTCCCATATTTAGCCACACTTTCCCCTGGAGATACTCATCCGGCCATTTATTTACCCTAAAGTATGATTTAAGATCGCAGAGGAGAGAACCGGGGCGGACTGAGCGAGACGGAGGAGAGCAGAGCAAGCCTTCCTGGAGGGCTTGCCACCCGCCAAGAAACGCCAAAGCACGGAAGAAAACTTCTCTCCCAGTTCTTCCCTTTCCCCTCCAGGCAAGCCAAATTTCCAACCACAGCGCAGCGAGCCAAGCGTTGCACGCGTGTCCCCCCTCTTTGCCACAGGCAAATCGGGAGAGGTGGATGGCGCGGGGGCTCCATGGGGTGCGTGAAAGAACTGCAGTTGGTTTAAAGACAGGGAAAGAAAGAAGGTTCTGGTCTCCCCGGCCCCCCTGGATCTCGGCTCCTGCTTCTCTCCGCACTAACCAGGGTATGTCAGTGACCTGAGGGCCCCCTCCGCTTGGAGTCCAGGGCTGGGAGTGGGAGCTGGCCTTGTGGGGCTTTTGGAGGGCAGAGGCGGGGCCCGGAGCTGTGGGCCTGCTTCTCGCCACAGGAGTCGCATTTCCCCCGCTGATTCTCAGCCTCTCCAGGAGCAAGCCTGGCCCCAGGGGCCTCTGGCCAAAGTCGCTGCCTAGCAGAGGGGCTGCCGAGGGCGGTGGTGTGGGGGTCCGAGGGTGGGGACCACCAGGCGGTTCCCTCACCAACTAGCGAGCCCTCTCGGGCGGGGACTTTGCCGATCCTTGTGGGCCCGTGGGCCCAGAAGTAGCAGTTTGGCGGCTCCAGCTTTAGTGATTCTGCAGTAAAATCACAGGATTAGTCCCTGATTGAGATGTCTGTTCGTGAGATATTACAAAATTCATTATCACAGCTTTCTACTAACTCGATATGAAGTAACACAGATGGGATTTTATTAGTCCAGACTTCAAATGTTTACTTATGATAATTTCAGGGAAAATTTGCATGTCATCATCATTTCGATAATCTTTTTTTTTTTTTTTTTTTTATATGTCTGAACTGGCTGCATTATTAGCCGGTAGCCAGAGCACTGCAGATGGTAACTGCAAATAGTTTTTATTTTTTTAAGGAATGAAATATACAAAAGAAGAAGATCTGGTCGCAGGGTGTAAAGTCAATTTATTACACATTCTCCCCCCAACTGGGTGCTTCAGTGCTGAAGACCAAACAAAGCAATACAAAACAAATCTTCAAGAACTCCTAGGGCTCACTCTAAGGAGAGAAAAGAAGGTCAAGGCATGTTCCTTAGCTCACTCCTACATGTCCTTGTGACTTTGGGATTTATTTTACAGTCAAAGGAGCCCTGAGACCTGCATTTAAAGCTTCTTATAATGACCAGGCCTAATAGACAGAGTCCGACTAAATAATTGAGGTAGATTATTTTTTAAAGGAGCCATCCGATTTCTGCCTGCTGATTCTTAAAGTTGCCCTGTCAAGACAAGTCTGTGTGACAAATTTCACTGCCAGACTTTGAGACTGGCCTTGATGGCTAATCTCACAAACCGAAGATATGGAACTTTTCCTGATGGGAAGTTATTCTCACCCCAAAAGTTCGTGTCCTGGTTGGAATGTATATGCCAGGCAATCTTGTTTCTGGTCCACTTGTTTTCTATATTGTGACCATGCTAAAAAGCCCTCCACAGCAGTTGGCATACACAGAACCACACTAGCAAAGGCAGACAGGCAAGCTCTAAGAAATAAACTAGTTTGAAAATTATTTATAGTGACTGACACAATAATGAAATTGCAGGAAAGAAATGCAGTTCTAATAATTCCAAATCATTTCATATTTCTTCCCTTGCCATTTACTTTGTTACCCCACAACAAAATCTTTCATGGAAAGTTAAAAAATAAATAGCAAGAGAACATACGTTTTAAATTAACTGAATTGGTGTGATTAGCCAATAAATTAATTTGTAGTGAGTAATCATTTAAGGAAATTAAAATACTGCTTAATGCAGTTCTGTACCATGTGGAAGCCTTCTCCTAAACTAACATCCATGCCTTAGTAACATATGAAGACAAACATACTCAATTTAAGGGACAAAGCACCTGAAAAATTTAGTGTAGTTTTGCTGAGGTTAAGCAAGTCATTCCATAAATGAAATGGCTATTTAATTTTTCAGAAAAGTCTGATTATTGAAATCTTATGTTTATTTTATGATACACAATGCAAATTCTCAATTTCACTTATGTGCTTTGTTTCTTTGACATTACTGTATTAGAATTTTAGATGAATTTCCTTCAAAATGGTAGGTTATATAATAAAAGCATCTTTAGTTCTGATTAATGGGCTAAAAAGAATGCAAGAAATGATCTCTAAAACAGATTACTTTTCATAGTCTTTTAGAATGTATGAATTTCTATAATTTTAACCCATATCAGTAAAAGTTTACTCCATTTAATTTACTTTCATATGACACAATACATGCACAAACAGTAAAAAAACAAACAAACAAAAAAACCCCCAAGCAACCCTGCACCCTATGATAGTTTGATTTCTAAATTGCTTAGGGAAGTAAGGTGGTTAAATTGGAATAAAGAGAACATATTTCTCCAGCTCAGAATCATTTTCTTCCTTAGTTGGAAAATAGGTCTCTCCCCTGCTTCCATTTAAAATGTATCTCCTGGAGTGCAAGATTGGAGTTGACTGGTGATCAACTTAAAGGATTTGTAATCCAAAGTAATTGTTGGAGCATGGCATCTAGGCCCGGCTCCCAGGTAATTCGTTTGGGCCTGAGAGGTCACTAACTGCCAGTTAAGATAGAATCTCTTTTTCCAGTGGGTAATAATGGGAAGGGGGCTAATCTTCCAGTAGCTGAAACTTTGTACCCGGCCCTTTATCTTGAGAATGCTAATCTTCGGCCTGAGGATCTGTCCCTGCCCTGTTGGCACCGAGATTTCGGGGAAGATACTTCGTTTTAAATGCCAGCCGTGGTCTGGCTTTCCATTCGACTTCAGCACCCCGTACACTGTTCGCGGCCGTGGCCGGGGACGAAAGGAATAGGGCTTTACAAGGTCTGTTTGCCAACCGCGTTACCTCGGGGAAAATGCAACCCCGAGAGCCACAAATCACCTTCGGTGAAGATTCTCCAAAGTGGAACAAATTTCCAGACTCGCATTATCTCACATCCCTGCGGGAGAGATGGCCTCCACTTACCGGCTACCGGGAGAGGGCTGCTGTCTGCGCGTCCCACCGCTTCCCAAGGCGATTTCCAGAGACAAGAGGCTCGGGCTGCACACGGCCAGGGCCCAAAAGCTGGGCCCGAGAGGACAGCAGGGCCCCCAAGGGTGCGAAGCTCCGGGAGAGTCCAAGGGTGCGTGGGGGCCTCGGGAATCTAGCGGTCACTGGCGGTCTCTCTCTGCTCGTCTCCGGCTTTCTCGCTGGGTCTTGCTCGCTCTCTCCCCTCCCTCCCTCCCTCTCATTCCTCTCACTTCGCTGGGCTCCGACTCCGAGTGGGGAGTGACGTGACGTCAGCAGAGATTCCACCAAACTCCTCTGCACGGTGGCGCGCAGGCTGGCGGGCGGGCGGGCGGGCCCGGCTGCGCGGCGGGCGACCCAGGAGCGGGCTCAGCGCCGGGGCGAGCGCGGGGGGAGCGCGCAGAGCCGCCAAGCCGGCCCGGGAGGGAAGCGGAGGCCGGCTGCGGAGGAGCAGGAAGCGGGAGAAAAGAGACGCAGAGGCAGGAAAGGGAGGGAACCGGGCCGGGTACTTAGGAGCCGACCGAGCAGCCGGCGTGCTAGCTTCCAAGGCGGAGAGCAGGACGGAGGAAGGGAGGCTGTGATGGAGCGAAAGAACGAGGAGTCTGTGCCAAATCGGGAGCCCTAATAAATCAGAGGGGAGGGCCAAGGCGCGAGTAGCTAGAAACCTATTCCTGGGGTGCAAATCAGGAGGGCTTTGAAGGCTGAGTCAAGGGAGAGCGACCCACGAAGTGGAACAAAGGACACAGTGCCTGATTTTGTTTGGGGCCAGGCGTGCGTGCGGAGTGGGTGCGAGTGTGCGCGCGTGGCCTTCGTTCAGGCCTGCAGGGGAGAGGGGAGAGGTCCCAGCCATGAGGGGGCAGAGGAGTAGGAGATCGGCCGAGGTCGGAGTGGGGGTGTGTGGTTGGGGGTGAGAGAGGGTGACTGGAGAGGAATCTGGAAAAGTGGGGTGAGCGAGGGGGAGAAGGCTGGAGGCCAAGCCGGGGTCACTGAGTTAGACTAGCTCGCCGAGGAAGGCCTGGACGCCTGGCCCCGCACGGCGGCCCACCCCGTCTGAGGTCTGGGGTCGTAGTGGCGGAGCGCAGGTAGGCGCTGTCACGCGCAGTGCTCACCAAGGGACCGCGCTGGACGAGGCTCGGAGGCCCGGAGTCTAGAATTTCCTCTGCTGTACCTACACTCAACAAGTTCACCCGGGGTCACGGATATCTCATTTTTTAAAATGACGAGGTTAAGGTTCCTGGCGAGGATGGTATTAAATTGCATGGGCTGGGGGTGGAGAGGCTGAAGAAGCGACCCTCGAATCCACGTTTGCTCCTAAGAAGGAAGAGTAGGGGAAGTTGGAGGGGTCATACTCCCCCAAAAGTGTGCCCTATGTCTGAGCCCTCATTTTCCAGATTTTTCAACTCCAGGAAAGGCGTGTGTTTTGGTACGGGGCAGGATATTTAGGCGCAGTCCTGCCTTTGAGTGGAAGGACTGTAAATGCGTTTCGCCTGGAGGACCAGGTGCGAAGGCTTCAGACATATGAGACAAAGTTCTTGCAAAGTTCTTGGGCGTCCAGTTAATTTATATTTTTGGAAAGTGTCAGAAAACAGCCATAACTCGCAATCTTAATTCCTTAATGGGAGCAAAACTCGGGCCCGCCATTAAGGAGCACTCCTCCTTGGTCCCCCAAAGGCAGCCAAGTTTCCTTTAAAAGCCGTATTGCTCTTCGTAAATCAATGTGCCAATTCACGCAATTTTTGGAAAACACGATGAGAAAACATGGGCGAACACGCATGAGCTACACACATTACAAAAAGCCTGGTGTTTAAAACTAAGGTGGGTCATCACCTAGAGCGCCTGAGCTCGACCAGCATGTGGGGCTGTCTGGAACATGCTCTGTGTTTTCTTGAATTACTCCGTGTTTTGAATTCATTCGAGTTAGCAGTAAAAACAGGCAAACAAACTTGCTCAATTTGTTTTGAGTGCTAAATCCCTTCACTTTGAAATAGCTAACACTCGACAGATGGACTCATTTTATGGAAAGGGTTAGCCTCTTCAGCCACGAAGAAAACTGACAAGAGATCTACGTTTTAAGCAGTTTCTAGCCTCCATGTAACATCCATGAAAACTCAAACCTTCTCTTTTTACCCAGTGGAAACTCAAAACAGTGTTATTTAAGTTAATGAGGGGGGAAATACCCACGTGCTGTTTTAAATATTTATTTCCTCTCTGCCTCTGAGAATTTCTTTCTGCTTTTTGAAATCTTTCCGAGGCAAGAAAATCAAATTTCTTCCACAAGTCCCAGAATTGAACTGCAGTCGCAGTCTATCGTAAAATGTAGTCGGAGATCATTTCCATCTCTGCCCTAGGACGATTTTTGTAGCTCTCCCCACCGTCCTGAGTAATGGGCTAAAGTTCCCCCTTTTTCTTGCCTTTTTTTTTTCTTTCTTTCTCCGTTTCATTTCATAGAAATTAAGAGTTAAGAGATGCGCATAGCAGAACGCCTCGCCTTCAGCTGGTGGCAAGGGTGGGAAATCTTACAGAAAAGTGGAAAGAGTGTGAAAATCAAAGACAGAAATGGTTAGAGTCGCGCTGGGAGAGAAACCTGGGGAAAGAGAAAGCTGCGCTGCAGAGTCGCGCGGATCTGAGCGTGCAGCTCCCTCCCCCTCCAGGATTCCGAGGTTTGCCACCAGGGCTGGGGTGGAGGGGCTCCGCGAAGCTCACGTTCTCCTCGCCCCCCTTCTGTTTGGAGTCTCGCCCGCCCGGGCCTGGTTAACCCCAGTCCCCGCGGCCGCAGACACCGCGCTGAGCTTTTGGGTCCTCGCCTCGCCCAGCGCCAGTGCAGCAGAAGTGAGCAGCTGGTGGGAATGCAAATGGCTCCTGGAGAAATAGAAGATACAGAATGATTCTCATTCCCTCCTCGAGTGTGTGGAAGGAGCTGGACATACGTTTCACGCTCCTAATCCTTCTTTTACATTTTTAGTCATACTCCTATTAAACAACTAATTAATGCCCAGAATCACCAGGGAATACATTAGGCATGCGGCGGAGAGGCAGGTTGCTGGGGGGCTCCAAACCACCGAGCTGATTTAAGACGTGGATTTCAGGTTTTTCCTCCGTCAAAGCAGTAATGGAAGAGTGGGCCGTGGCGGCGATTGTATTTAGATTCTGATTACTACTTCGAATTACGAGCGGGTGGAGGGAGCGTCCAAGCAGAGCGAGCAATTCCCTGCCCTGCAGATGTAAACAAGATCGTAGCATCAAAGGTACCAGCTCCTTCTGGGCCAGATCGCCTGGGCCGAGCCGGGGTGGGAGACGCAGACCTGTGTATCTGTGAGTTTCAAGGATGTTACACTTTCACATAAACAACTCCAGACGGATCCCCTGGTAATTCCCAGCAAAACCCACCGTCTTCTAGAATATCTTAGAAATAGCCCCCCCCCCCAGCTTATATCCTTTTTACTTTTCCAAAAATTTGAATTCTATGTAAAGATAATAAATAGCCTTCCAGTAAGCTGGTGCATTGGATCATTTCCTCCAGTCATTCCCTTTGACTTTTTGATGATCTGATTTAATAAAGGGAGTGGGAAGAGGCACAGAGAATAAAATATAGTGGAAAAAACTAAGCATAGGAGGGGCGGGGCTGCCAAAATGGGCTCGGGGAATTTTTAGGGAGATTCTGAACTATATTCCTTCCGGACAACATTTTGTAGCAAGTAACAACTGTTAGTACAAGAATTAAAACGGGAAAGCTCAAGGAGGACAACAATTTTTGCGATCAAAGTGGGCAAAACCAAGGACAAATATGGGATGACCTTGGCCAATTCCGTCTCACCCAGGAGTCAGGATTTGGGAAAGGTACAGTATTGTTTTAGAGCCCTGTGTGGCGGCTGCTGCTACCATTTACTTTCTTCAGTGTGGATTATGATCTCAACCAGGGCAAGCAATTTCCCCAGCTCCTTATCTGACAACAAGGGAGTATGTAAATACCAATGGCTGCGATGTTTAACTGCCTCAAACATTATTGATTTGTTGGCTCCTCTAAATTTTCTTTCCAGTTCAGATCTTGTTTCCGAATTGTCTATTCTGAGGCGTTTGATCTGTGCCTCCGATGCTACAATACAATAATTGTTAAAAAAAAAAAAGGCATTTAAGATGAACCGATTGATTTGCATATAAATTAAAATTACTATGCGTTGCCTATTCCTGTGTTTTATAATCATTTTGAAATTAGTACTTAACCACTTGAGCTAAAAGAATATATAAATGTCTGTATTGACTCACTAATGAATTACCTAATTAAAACGTCCAGGGGATGCTGGTTTCTGAAAAGATGGTTAAATCAAGACATATTAGGGAAGGGATGAATATCGGAAGGGTAAGAAACCAATATCTGGAACTCAGCGCAGTTTCCGGTAATTCCTAGCTTTAATTTGGGAGCACAAGTCTTTCTCCTGGGTTTTTAGTGATTTTGTGGTTGTTTGTAAATAAATGAAGTGACAGGGGCGCATCGTGGCCGCGGTCGCTCAGGCCCTTTCCTCTGATTGGAATCTTGCAGTTCTAACCCAGAAGCGCTAAACCCTGAGAGCCTCTGGGCCAGCCGGGGAGGTGCGGGCCCGCAGGCCGCCAGGCCAAGCTCTCCCTCTTGCAGTGTCCCACCGGCCGGCTGGGAGAGCCGCGGCAGCGCGCTTTCCGCGGGATCTGAGAGCTGGAGCCGGAGTCGACATTTAATAGATATGCTAACTGAGCACTTACCTTCGTCCTGAGAATAGGAATAAAAGGTAGCTCTTCTTAAGAGAGGCGGCGCAAAGGCACGCTATAGGAGTTCAGAAAAGGCTGGCGGCGGGAAATCTGTAGCCTGGGGGCTAGCCAACATCCCCTTTCATTTCAAGCACTTATTGATTTGCTGTTGTCATCTTTGGCGACGCAGAAGGACACTTGAAAGAATTTCTGATGGGGCTCTGATCTGAGAAAGGAGGTGACCTGCCTAGGCTCACACCAAATTCTTAATTACCACATCAACTGCTTTTTTTTTTTTTTTTTTTTATCCCCTACCCCACCTCCTTCCCCAATGCAACAGAGTTTGCTTATTCTTAACTTTTTAATTATTCAGAAACTCCCTTACCTCTCAGTGGCTTCACTCCAGAGGCAGCTCTCTATTCACTCCCCCCACTCCTTCCTTGGTAGGGCCTGCATATTGATCCCTCTGACCTTTGGCACATCTGGGCCCTCTGAAATCTCTCAATCTTTTCAGATTCAAGGATGGAAGGCTCCCCTCTCCACTATGTGCACACACTCCTAGATATGAAGACTTAGGAAGACTGCCCTCAAACCCCGGGGATCCAACAGATGTTCCCTTTTCAGTTGGTCCCTGGGAATCTGAAATGCCTGCCTGATTTCGAGGTGGATACCCACGCCCGCCTTTTCTTTTCCAAAGCAGTTTGAACATCTGTGCAAATGTGCCCAAAACATCTCCACCCACATTTTTAAAAACCAAATTGTAAATAAAAGGAACTAATGCTGCTGCTGCTGGCTGTATAGATGGCATCAGGAATCAGAGGCCCAATTTCAGGATTTTTCACTCAACTCTGGGTTGCCATCTACATGGAAAGAGTTATTCTAAGCAGGAAGGCTACTGGACCCTGCATTGTAGGACCACAGATAAAGCCACAGTCAAATACAGAATAATTTCAGGATCATTTCATTAGAATGCAAATTGTATTTCTGAGATTTGTTTGTAACCACTGAGTTTTGGTATATGCAGAATTAGACAGGAAAAGAATGTCAACCCAATTATTGGTATTAGAGAGGACAATTTCCTTGGCTCATCAGTCAAAAGAAGACCCTCAAAGCCGGTAACTTTGGTGTTTTAACTTTATTTATAATTGTGGGAATGAATGAGACACAAATTGTCTTATGTATTTCATTTACATTTGCCAATCTGAGTTTCATCAAACCCAGAGATGCAGAATTTCTTCTTTTTCATGTTATTTATTTTTTTATTATTGGTGCATTGTAATTATACATTGCACTGAGGTATAGAGTGATAGGAATACACAGACAAACCACTCACAGAGCGTTTTCCTCTGGGTCTTGCCTCCTTCCTACCCTTCCCTGTAGATGTCTTTGAGATTGATGTTGGTAGTTTAACATAGGTACACAGCATTATGTCCTTCCTTTTAAAAAATTCCTTTACTGGTACATTATGGTCTCACATCATAATGTAGTTATCTTTGTGTGTGCGTGGGCTGGGGATTGAACCCATGGGTGTTGTACCTCCAAGCTACACCCCTGGTCCTATTTTATTTTTTATTTTGAAATAGGGTTAGGCTGGTCTCAAACCTGTGATCATCGTACCTCAGTCTCCCAAGTACTGGGATTATAGGTATGCCTTACCATGCCTGGCTGGTTCTTATATTTATTGTCATAACCTCAATGTTTGATGTACTCAGGTGAAAGCTGCTTTGTTACTAACCTGGAGTTTACAGAAGAGATAGGGACAAGTAAGGATTCCACAGAACTCAAATTCAGTTAAAGTGGCTTTAACTGTGTAAAGTAGGGCAATACTTTCTGGTCTCCTCTACCCTTAATCTTCCTGCAGACCAAGAGATGTGATGTAGTATGAGAATTAGAAATAATGTTGGTTGTAGAGGGGTGGTGGCATGTGCCTGCAATCCCAGTACTTGGGAGGCTGAGACAGAATATATAAAAATTTATTTGAAAATATTTATTTTATCTCAAAATAAATGAATAAATGAATGAATGAATAAATAAATAGGTCTGGAGGTCTAGTTCAGTGATAAAGTGTCCCTGGATTCAATCCTCCAATCCCCAGTAAAACACACACACACACACACACACACACACACACACACATACACATACACACATAATCATAATTTTGAGAACAAAATGAAGTCAAGAAACTTCGTATATACAAATGAAAAGATGAATCTGGAAATTTGAATTAGTAACAGTCCTAAAAACTATTGTTTATAGAGCAGTAGCCATTGTGCTAAACACTTTTTTTTTTTTTTTTTTTTTTTTTTTTTTTTGCGGTACTGGGGATTGAACTCAGGGGCATTCTACCTCCGAGCTATACCCCCAGCCCTAGTTTTTATTCTTTATTTTGAAACCGAGTCTCACTAAGTTGCGGAGTGCCTCACTAGGTAGCTGAGGCTGGCCGCGAACCCGGATCCTCTGGTTTCAGCCTCCCGAATGCTGGGATTACAAGCGTGCGCCACCACGCCCGGCTTAAACACTTTTTTTTTAATGGTGGTACTGGGGATTGAACGCAGGTACATTCTACCTCTGAGGTATGTCCTCAGCCTTATTTTGTTTCTTATTTTGAAATAGGGTATCACTAAGTTGCTGAGAACCTCACCAAGTTGCTGAGGCTGGCCGCAAACCTGTGATCTTCCTGTTTCAGCCTCCCAAGTACTGGGATTACCACCGTGCACCACCATTCTGGCATGGATCATTACATTCCTTCTTTGCATCAGCACCACAAAGTAAATATTGCCATTTACAAATGAGGTCAGTGAGCTTTGGGGTGATTGTATCACTGACCCAAGATCACCGAGCTGGTAAGAGAATTAGCTTACAACCACTGGAGTCTAGAATGGGTGAGAAATCACTTAGGTCATATAGTTAGTTAAGGAGTACAGTGGGGAATTTTAATCTAGGTTTGCCCAACGTTGACTAGTACACTAATCTGATAGTGACCAGAACTGGAATATCAGAAGGCTCTGAGGGTAAGGAATATAGAACTTCAATGTGGAAGATTTCCAAAAAACAAAAGGGGATTGCAGAGGCAAGAAAAGCAAATGTGTTCCATGGGTATAGAAAAAGTCAGAAATGTTTTAAGTGCTAGAGAGAAGAAAAGGAAAAATGATTGGATGAAAGAGAGAAGGAAAAGCCAATTTCCAGTATTTGTCTTGAGCAGTTCATTCCAAGAAAGAGAAAGGGAAGTTCAGGGATATTTCTGAGCCATAGGAAAATTAACACTCAGCTTGTCAGGTCTGTCTGTACCCAATATAAGATCTCAGGAATTCAGTTTATAAGAACTCATTCCCAGAGGGTTCAGGGGAAAATAAAACCCCTGAATTGGGTTTGAGTAGTTTTATCTTAGAACCCAAGAGAGGTAGAAGTAAGGACTGAGTTATAAGAACATCTGTATTGCTGGGACATGCCAGCTGAGTGGGGAGTGAAATCTAGAAAAACCTGTTGGGAATCTGGCTCTTGTGTTAAACCATGCCAAGCTCAGAGGAGAAATGAGGTTCTTACCTGTCATTACCTACTTCTGTCTAGTTTGCATCTCTTTTGTTGTGGTAAGGTCATTTGAAATTTTAGGTGAAATGACTTTCTGTGCTGCAGAAGAAGTTATGGGTGTAGGGGGAAGCAGAAGACAGCTGTCGGGGGCCAAAAGTCTATGGCGAGCACAATGCTGGACCATAGCCTCAGTTTTTGGTGGTGGGGTGTTAACCAGGGAGAAAACCAATCAGCTTCCACAAGTTCTATTTCACCACAACAGAGTGGTGACTGCTTCCCAAGGTTATTCCTTATTCAAGTTTGTCCCACTATTGAAAGTGATCCAAAATCAGATCTATTTTAATCTTTTTCAGAAAGGACAGAGAAATATAAGTGTATAAATGACCTCCCACTTTTAGAAAATATAGAAGGAGAATGGAAAAAATCAATCCAGTTTCCTGTTTTTCTGGCAACAATTCTCTCATTCTTTTGTGCTATGTGTCGACTATGGTAACATGGAGGAGTGGGGTCACACCAATGGAAAAATTAGGAATCTACCTGTGTCCCAAGAGAAATCCAAGATGGCCAGATGGCCTTGTCTAGATGCTATTTTTTGGGGGGGGGGTACTGGGAATTGAACCCAGAGTCATTCTACTATCAAGTTACTCCTTAAATTGTTTTTAAATTTTGAAATAGGGTCTTGCTAAGTTGCTGAGGCTGGCCTTAAACCTGCCATCCTCCTTTCTTAGTCTCCCAAGTACTGGGATTATAGACATGCATCACTGCACCTGATTGCCATGGTATTTAAAATTATTATTATTATTATTATTATTATTATTATTATTATTATTATTATTTTACTTTTTTGTGGTACTGAAGATTGAACCCAGTGGCATTCTACCTCCAAGCTATACTCTCAGATTTTCTTTTCTTTTTTTTTTTTTTTTATTTTGAAACAGTGTCTACGTAGGTTGCTGAGAATCTTGCTAAATTTCTGAGGCTGGTCTTGAACCTGGGATCCTCCCGTCCCAGCCTCCAAAGTACTAGGATTATAGGTGTGCACCACCATGCTCTGCTTGCCATGGCATTTTGAAAAGAAAAGTTTGAGAGCACAAAGAGCCTCATATTCTAACTCTACTTTGGAGATCTCAGTATTTTTCTAAATGGAAAAAGAAATTAGTATTCATATTAAGGTCTGGAAAGGAACTGGAAGGACCCCTCTTGCTTAGCCTATATGTTTAAATTACTACTAGAAAGATAGCCAGCTACCCTTTCCAGGAAAGGACATCCTAAGATCCCTTGCTCACACACTTTAGTACTTCATAATTTTACATCTACACTGTGTATATGTTTACTGACTAAACTCCAGTTACTGAAGAAAACAACTTTACATCAAATTGCTCTAATTAATAGAAGGCATGCTTTCCAGGGTCTTCCAGATATTTCCTGTGTCTTTTACTTAAAAAGCCTTTTTGGAAATCTTATTAGCCACATTTAACAGATGGAAAACAGCCATGGACACTTCTAGAGAGTATATCTGGTTATATAGTGTGATGCTGGGAGAACTAAATTAAAAACAAAGACAAAAAAACCCTATATGTTCAGGGTTCCCACCAGATACAGCACTTCTTTCTGCCTGAGTAAAGTACACATTTTATTGTAACTCTATCTGTCCTTCTGTTTGTCTGCCTCTGAGTAGTTTATCTTTTAATCCATCAATTTATCTCTTTGCTAGTTTCCTAACACAGCAGAAGTTAGCCAATGTTGATAAAATTTTACTCTTACCAGAAATGCTTCTGGAGCAGATAGAGAAGCTTGTCATATTTTTCAAATATCACATGTAACTAACAGTGCGGCTACTGTTTAAGTGCCACGATTTTGTTCTTATCTGGAAACTGTTCACATACCACACCTTCTATCATAGGAGGACTACCTCCACTTATTAGGACTTTTAATATTTGTTCTGTCTCTCAGGAGGAGGCTGATCATTCCAATCATGTTACTTGAGGTTGTAGCAACTGCCTTTTTGTTTAGACGTGTCTTTTCTCACAGGTATATCTGGGTTGTTTTCTAAGCCTGACTTCATGAAACTGGTGATTCAATGAAAAATGTTTAACTTTCCTGAGAGAAAATGTCGGCATAATCCTGGAACAAGTATGATTTTCCATGCTGTGTCTTTATCTGAGTATAAATGTTCTTTCTTCTTTCAAATGCATATATTCCAAAAATTTTTGGTTGAAGTTCTTTTTCCTGAATATAATTTATGGAGAAAAGAAGTAAGGTTATTCCAAATATCATGTTATACAGGATAAATAGATACAACTTTTATTTGTCAATCAAAAAGAAAGACAAATACCACATCCTCTCACTTATATGTGGAATCCAAAAAGAAGTCAATGTTATAGGAGTAGAGAGAAGAATGACCGTCAGGCTGCAGTAGCTGGGGGTGGGGAGATGTTAGACTTAGGTATATAATCATAGATAAGAGGAAAAAAATTCAAGAGACCTATTGTATAGCATGATGATTATAGCTAATGATTACATATTGTATTTTTGAAAAATGAAGAGTGACTATTAAGTGTTCTAACCACAAAAGTGATAAACATGAGAGATAATGCTAAATGTATCCCACACTGTGTGTTTATGTGTATATTTTATTTTATTTTTTGCAGTACTGGGGACTGAACCCAGGAACATTCTACCCTTGAGCTCCACCCCCAGTCCTATTTTTTATGCTTTATTTTGAAACAGGGTCTCACTAAGTTTCAGAGGGCCTCACTAGGTAGCTAAGGCTGGATCCTCCTATCTCAGCCTCCCAAGTACTGGGATTACAAGCGTGCGCCACCATGCCTGGCTATTTTATTTTATTTTTTAATTGGTGCATTGTCATCATACATCTTTGTTAGGTACAAGCTGATAAAGGCATACACGCACACATTTCTCATTTAACCCTTCCCCAATTCCCGCCCCACTCCCTTGCCCTCCCTTCTTCTCAAGTTCAGTTTAGTGACTGATATGCTTGTGAAAGTACATCGTGTGCATTAGGGTGTCCTCCCTCCCCCCATCACCTTCTGTGTTAAGTCAAATTCTTTGCTCTCCTAAGGTTTCTCCTTCTTCATCTGGAGTCCCTCTTATGTCCCACTTTCTCCCTAGCTTCCTATGTGTATATTTTTTAAAAAAACATCTTTGTTTGTGTGCATGGTACTGGGGATTGAATTCAGGGGCACTTTACTTTTGAGCTATACTCACAGCCCCACCCCACCCTCTTTAAAAAAAAATTTTTTTTTTCTTTTGAAACAAGGTCTTTCTAAGTTGCGGAATCTTGCTTACATTGCTGAGGTTGATCCTCCTGTCTCAGTCTCCCAAGTATTGGGCTTATAGGTGTGTGCTACCACACCTGGCTGAAAATATCTTCTTCACACGATAAATACTTACAATTGTATCTGTCAATTTAAAAAAACTTAAAAAAGCAATAGGATTCTTAGTCATTTTCCTTTTGGATCTGTGCTTGCTTTATTCTCCCAGAAGTGTCTCCTCCTCTGAGAAATGGTCACAGGAGATTTTGTATGATTTCCTTTGCCCGCAGGAGAGTAGCCGTAAACCATCCATGTTAAACGTCCTCACAGTTCTGCTCTCTTGTTGGCACAGTTGACAACATATCTCTTTTCCCAAAGCATTAATGCCATTTTTACTGACTTGTGATTTATGAAAATCAAGTAACATTTGTATAAAGTCAGAAAAAATGAAAATAATGTGTTCCATCTTGATTGTTTCTTGGTACTGGGGATTGAACTCAGGGGCACTCTATGCCTGAGGTATACCTCTAACCTCACTCCACCCCCTTAAAATAATTTTTTTTGAACTGGGGATTGAACCCAAGGGCATTCTACCTCCGAGCTACACCTTCAGCCCTATTATGTATTCTTTATTTTGAAACAGAGTTTCGTTAAGTTGCAAAGAGCCTCACAAGGTAGCTGAGGCTGGCCATAAATCTGCAATCCTCCTGTCTCAGCCTCCCAAGTATTGGGATTATAAGCATGTACCACCACACCTGGCTAAAAAAATTTTTTTTTTCCTTTTGAAATAGGGTCTTGCTAAGTTTCTGAGAGTCTTGATAAGTTGCTGAGGCTAGTCTTGAACTTGTGAGCCTCCTGTCTCAGCCTCTCAAGTACTAGGATTACAGGTGTGTACCACCACTCCTGGCTCCATCTTGAAATTTTCATTTATTGTTTTCTTTTATTTCAGAAGAGATACATATCATATACCTCTTTCTCATTCCCCACCCTTTCCAAATCCATAAGAATGTGTTGAATAGAGAGGGGAAAAAATCAAGAAAGGGAGAGAACTGACTGAACTTAAATGAGAATAAAAGCAGAGGCAGGTTCTGGGATTGTGACTCAGTGAAATGACTCAAATTAACCTGGTACATTTGTTCATTTGTTTTGTGGTAGTTTGTTAAGCTGAGTTAAGCAGGTCCTTTTTGTTTTATTTTTGGTACTGGGGGTTGAACAACTCAGGGACATTCTACCTCCAAGCCATAACCGCAGCCCTATTTTACTTTTTATTTTGAAACTGGATCCTGCTAGGTTGCTGAGGCTTTCCCTAGGTTGCTGAGGCTGGCCTCAAATCTTTGATCCTCCTATTTCAGCCTCCCAAGTATTGGGGTTATAGGCATGCACCACCACGCCTAGCTATTTCCATATCTTTAATGAGCATAAACTGAGTTAAAAAAGAAAGACTACTGGAATCTTATAATTACATGCAAATGATCACAGGAAAAGGAAAGAAGAGAGAGATAGTTAAAATGTTATGATAGAATTCAGGAATGAGGAAAGAAGAATAATATAGAATGGAATGTTTTGCAGATTGCACTGTTTTTCGAATCTTTTTTTTTTTCAGATTGAATTTAAATAATACTACATTTTTAAACTGAAAACTTATCCCGCCCCCTCTTTTTTATACTGGGTGTTGAACCCAGGGACATTCACACCCCCCCGCCCTTTTTACTTTTTATTTTGAAACAAGGTCTCACTAAATTGCTGCGGGTCTTGCTAAAGGGTTGAGGCTGGCATTGAATCTGAGATCCTCCTGTCTCAGCCCCCCCAAAATACTGGGTTACAGGTGTGCACTACCAAGCCCAGCTTGAAAATTTACTTCTAATAGTTAAGGTGCTATTAACTTCTTACCTCTCCAACAGTGTTGTTGCAGATGATCTTTTGTACTGTGAGGAATGAAATGATTTAGTTCAAATTGTTACCAGCTTGGCTTTTCGTTAACATGTCTTTTGGGAAGACTTGAAAAAAGGGGGCCTTTCCAAAGATTATTTCACTCAGAAGCTATAACCCAACCAATGAACCCAACCAGTGTAGATCTTAGAGAGTTTGAAGGAGAGGCGAGAACGAGGACTAGCTTTAACACTGCTCTTACTTTGTTTTCCCACCAAACCAGTACCTCTGGAGCTCTTGCAGGTAAGCACAGTTTTGAGTTTTCCAGGAGCGAAGTGCTTCGGCTGGGAGGCTGGGTAGAAACCAGAGTCATCCTCAAAGTCCTCCAGTTACCATGCACAGGAGTCCTTGTGGCCCATAAAATCCTCCCTGTGAACTCTATCCCTGCCTGCCTGTGGCCGGTAGAGCAAAAGAGTGGGGCTGCAGAGTTAGGAGAAAGTAAAAACCAATGTTTCTTTGTGAAATAACAAGAATTTAACCCTAAAATAGCACGAATTACTGATCTGGAGAAAGTAGTTGATTTTAGCTGACTTTTTATGCCTGATTTCCTATCTGAAAGTATAAGAAAATACATGAAAACTATGAAAATCTAGACCTTCAAAGTAACTGATGGTGATAAAGGAGACTGTAATATAACAGCCACATTATTCTTCTTATACTGGGGATTGAACCCAGGGCATTCTACTTCTGAGATATGCCCCCTAGCTTTTTAATTTGTTGTTTTGAAACAGGGTCTTACTAAGTTGCTGAAGCTGGCCTTGAACCTGCAATCCTTCTATCTCAGCCTCCCAAGTACTGAGATTATAGGTGTGTGCAATTGTGCCCAGCTGCAACATATTCCTTACTACTGTTAGATAGTAAGGAAAAAATTACTACTAAAAAAATGACTACCACTAATAAATGTTACTATTGAGCTGAAAAGTATCTCATTGTTTTTGAAGTCATTGACTATGGTTTTCACAATTATTTTGAACAATGAATTTTTGAGGTTATTATTCTCATCAGAATCTTTTTCTTCATATTTGAGCTCATATATATGAAATACAAATAAGTTGAAATAAAACATTTAAGAAAGTTAAGTGAGATCTGTCTATCCTACTTAGAAATAAAATAATTAAACTTCATAAGTGTTTTGTTTCATTGAACCTTTAGTTCTTTTTCAGTAAAAAAGACAACTTAAATAGTCACATGGCTATGGATATACTCTGTCTTTACCCTATGTTCTATATATAAAGAAAAGAATATACACTTAAATAGTCATAATAGGAGGTCCATGCAAAGCATTATGATTTTGAATTGGCCACCCTGCATAAATGCATGTATAAATATTTATGTACATATGTATAACCTTATATATCAACATTTTCTGTAAGTCCTATCGGCTTATAATTTTAACAACAAAAACAAAAAATAGGATAAATAATAATCAAAATGGAGCCGGGCGTGGTGGCGCACGCTTGTAATCCCAGCATTCGGGAGGCTGAGACCGGAGGATCCGGGTTCGCGGCCAGCCTCAGCTACCTAGTGAGGCACTCTGCAACTTAGTGAGACTCGGTTTCAAAATAAAGAATAAAAACTATAGCTCGGAGGTAGAATGCCCCTGAGTTCAATCCCCAGTACCGCCAAAAAAAAAAAAAAAAAAAAAAAAAAAAAATCAAAATGGGAAAACCCTCCTACTTATTTAGAGAACTTTTATAAATTCTTTAAATACTCTCAATTTACTTATCAAAGATGCTATTTCGTTCCCCAGTGAGAACATGTGGCCTTTGTTGAAGATCTAGCATGCAATTTAGCTCCACACTTGATGGAGTATAGAATAATGCTTAAATGTGAACGTCATGCTCTATATTCTTACAAAGCATTCCCTGGAGTGTTGATGAATTGTCAAAGAGCCAAGCAAGCCAGCCTCTCCCTGCCTCTCCTATCCCTAATCTCTTCATTCATTGCGATGATTTTCCTATAATAGTAATAGCTAGTTAGAATATATTTAATAAAGGATTGACTCTTAATTTAAATAAGAGTAAAGTCCCCATGGTAAGATTCTTAGTAAGAGTTATGAGGGAGCTTTTTATTTTTCCTCCCCAAGAACACCTCAGCATAGTTACACATAATTAAAAAAGTATATGGCATTATCTGAAGCTGCCTCTTCTTTAGGATAGTATTGATGAGAATTAATGAAAACCTTCTTGTCCCAGGCCAATTAAAAAAAACACTATCAAGATTTCATGGTCTTTGTAGTATAAAATGATAGGATAAAATATTTTAGATGATGTATGATATGTCAATTCCAATCACTAGGTTGTTTTGGCCATGGGATGGTAAAAATTTATATTCCTCTTGTTTTAAATTTCTTTTCATTCATCCTTACACTCTATGTCAAATGGGTTGGCTAGTTACTCTATATTGAAAGTACAATCAATTCAGAATTTATGGAAAATTTTATTTTTTCTTATGGATGCAATGTCCAGGATGAACATTCCCTGTTCTGCACTTTATTTGGTATCCTTTGCGGCTTGCTTTTATAAGTATATATATATATATATACTTATAAATATATATATATATATATA
>PVLC010004185.1:27149-87821 GCA_004027655.1 Graphiurus murinus
TTTTTTTTTTTTTTTTTTTTTTTTTTTTTTTTTGCGGGACTGGAGATTGAACTCAGGGCATTCTATCTCCGAGCTATACCCCCTATTCTTTATTTTGAAACAGGGTCTCACTAAGTTGCGGAGTGCCTCACTAGGTAGCTGAGGCTGGCCGCGAACCCGGATCCTCCGGTCTCAGCCTCCCAAATGCTGGGATTACAACTGTGTGCCACAACGCCTGGCTAGCAGTTCATCATATTAAGAAAAACAAAACAAAAACACCTGAGCAATAAAATGGCCCAGTTAGTGAAAGTTGAAATTGAGACCATTTTAAAAGTCAGTTCTATTTTCTTTCAAGTATACACATAGTGACCTGGACCAAGCTTTCTTTTATGTGCTGCCTACTTGAGCTACTTCTGCTGCTCCAGTGTGTGTGTGTGTGTGTATGTGTGTGTGTGTGTGTGTGTGTGTGTTACTGGGGATTGAATCCAGAGGCATTCTACCTTCAAGCTACACCCCCAGCCCAATTTTTTTTTTTTTGCGGTACTGGGGATTGAACTCAGGGGCATTCTACCTCTGAGCTACACCTCCAGCCCTATTTTTTATTCTTTATTTTGAAACAGAGTCTCCCTAAGTTGCAGAGTGCCTCACTAGGTAGCTGAGGCTGGCCGCGAACCCAGATCTTCCGGTCTCAGCCTCCGGAATGCTGGGATTACAAGCGTGCGCCACCACACCCGGCTCCCCAGCCCAATTTTATTTCTTATTTTGATTCAAGTCAACGATGCCTGGCTCCAGTTTGATTTTTGTAGTAAGGAAGAAAACATATGTGGATGGGGTAGAGACAAAGAAACAAATCTAATGAACAATTCTGAGAGCACACTTGAATTAACCAGAATTTCTAGTGGTCAGCCAGACACGGTGGCACATACCTGTAATCTCAGTGCTTGGGAGGCTGAGACAGGAGGATTGCATGTTCAAGGCCAGCCTCAGCAATTCAGTGAGACCCTCAGCAACTTGGCAATACCCTGTATCAGTATAAAAATCAAAAAGGCTGGGTTGTAGCTCAGAGGCTGAATGCCCCTGGCTGGGTTCAATCTTCTATACCTCCCTCTAATTTAATTGTTTTTTTCATAATAGTTTTAGTATTAATGCAATGTCAAAATAAAAATCACTACAAACCATAATGCTGTTTGGTTAAAAATTTAAAGATCTTATTCAACAAGTTCTTTTTTCCAACATTACATATATATATATGTATATATATATATACACACATACATACATATGTATATATATACATATACATATATATTAATTTGCATTAAGTGAGCAAAGATCTTTATACTATTGGACAAAAAGCAAGGAAATCCATGTCTTTACTAGACTAGTTCTACAAACTTGGACTTGCATCAAACTAAATCATTGTCCATGAAGACAGAGGAAAAAGGAATGCACTGATGTAAGGATATGTGCTCCTCATCAACCTTAGCAGCAGAAGCAGGACTCACAGGTTCCTAACAATACTTGCGCTGTTTTACGCAACAGGATGCCAGGGAATGCCAGGGAAAGGGGACCCCACATGCCGCCTCCAAGAACTCTTCAAGTCATTTCCTCATCTCAGGCCGGGCACTGTGCTCTTGCTGTAATGATGCCAGGCTCAGTACCATGCTCTTCGTCTGATTCTGCATGTATGGCTCTGAAGTAAGGGTTTCTACTAGGTTCCCAGAGTCCCAGAAGCCTACCACCAGCAGAGTCTGGCTCTTCCACACCATCTGTGGAATTATGGCTCTCTCTGAGCCAGAGTCTCCAGCTTTGCCTCCAGGCAGAACACCAAAGTATTGCTTAGTTCCTGCACTAGAAATCATCACCCCATGGGACGGGAATCCTTGGTGGCAGGATTGGTAATATTCTGGGCCTCAGCAACTCCAGCACCAGCACCATGCTGAGACTAGGGGTTCTGGAGAGACTTTCTCCAGACAATACTCTCTTTCTCTCTTCACTCTTCTATCTCTCCCTTATTTTTCTTTCTATCTCTCTCTTTTTTTGTGGAGATTGAATCCAGGGCCTCATACTGCTTCCAGACCTTTCAAAATTTTATTTTGAGACAGGGTCTTGCTAAATTGTCAAGCTTGGCCTCTGTTGGAACTTGTGCCTCGGCTTTTCCAGTAGCTGGGATTACAGGCCTGTGCTACTGTGGCCTCTAGCTGATAATCTTAAGAAATAAAGCATGAACTGGGCATGGTGGTACATGCCTGTAATCCTAGTACTTGGGAGACTGAGATAGGAGGATCCCAGGTTTGAAGCCAGACTTAGCAACTTAGAGAGACTCTGTCTCAAAATTTAAAAAAAGAAAAAAGAAAAAAGGGCTGGAGTTGGAGCTTGGAGGTAGAATGGCTCTAGATCCAACCTCTAGTACAAAAAAAAAAAGCATGAATGTGATTATTTACATTATATGAAAATATGGTAATGAAATGAAGGTAGCAGTTTATATAAAGCCATATACATATATAAAATTATTAATATCAACCTCAAAGACATGGGGAAGTGTACAGGAGGGAGAAGCACACCAAATTTTGTGCAAATACATATTCCTATCACTCTATACCTCAGTATGATGTATAATTGTAATGCACTAATAAAAGCATGAAAAAATAAATATGAAAACATGGAACTAGCTAAGTTTCTAAATGATTTTCTATACTACATACATGTATGGCAACTTAACATATAATTGCATGTGTACAGTACATGTCTCTAAGCTTTTAGAGGCCTTTGGCTAAATATTACTCATCTTTATGTTCTTAGCATGGTCCCTTGACATCAGTAACTGTTATTTGATGAATCAAAGAATAAATGGGTCAAACTGAAAACTGTCCTTGTGTTGGAATTAATCAGAACTAAAAATGGCCCTGTGGCAATGGTGATAATAATTGTACTGACCCATGGGAGTCGTCCATCTTTTTTTTTTTTAAATGCTTCACTGAAGTCAAATTGCCCATCATGGGTTCTTAATGTGGGTCCAAATATATGTATTGCCTACTATTTAATTAGAAATGCATGCTTTGTACTAGGCAATAGAGGGTGTAGATGCTCTTTGCTCTTTTCTTTAAATTTACTTCACAGTTAAATATTTCATTTATTCAGATAAATTCTTCTCCCATTCTTCAACTAGAAACAGTCAAATTTTATTTTCATCCAGATATGATTTGGATGATAATCATATCACTTTTGTAGTGAGTATATTATGTCAAGCAGTTTACTACACTGGTGCTATTATTGTCCTTGTTTTGCAAATGAAAAACCTTAGAGAGACTTTATGTAACTTTTCTAAAGTACCACAGAAACAGATAATTAACAAACGGTGACAAACTGGGATGCAAATCTAGGCCTTTCAGACTCTAGAACCCCAACTTTCCTGTGCACTTTTAACATCTGTACTAATGAAGAATGCAATTCTAGTATATGTACTTTTGGGGAACTTCAGAATTATAGTTGGGAGCTATAGGGGTGTTTTTACAGATCACAATTATTGGAAAGGCTTGGGTATCAAATAAATTACAAAATATTAATGAAACAAATTTATTTCAGAAAACATTTTAATTTAATTTTTTTTTTTTGCAGAAGTGAATTTGGGGAAGGTAAATGTGATGACAGAATAGGTTTATCCTTCTTAAAAATATATATTTTCCCATTATTATTTTAGTTAAATAATTTCCAGAGCCAGGCATGGTGGTGCATGCTTGTAATCCCAGGACTTGGGATGCTGAGACTGGAGGATCTGGGTTCACAGCCAGCCTCAGCTACCTAGTGAGGCCCTCTGCAACTTAGTGAGATCCTGTTTCAAAATAAAGAATAAAAAATAGGACTGGGGGTATAGCTTGGAGGTAGAATGCCCCTGGGTTCAATCCCCAGTACCGCAAAAAAAAAAAAAAAAAAAAAAAAAAAAAAATTCTGTAAGAAATCGGATTCTATTTTTGCATTCAGTTCTTTGATGCATTTCTCAAATACCTGGACAAGTTTTCCCTTTTGAGTCAGATGGCAAGCCTATTTTCATTTCAGGAGACCTTGGAATAAGCTTCTTTTTTCCCACTCCCTGATCTTACTGCTCACATATAAATATATTTTGACATACTTTCTACAATTAGAGACAAAATAACTGAAATGCTGTTTCAGGTAACATCTTTTTTTTTTTTTAATTGTTATTATTTTGTGCTACTGGGGATTGACCCCAGGAGCATTCTACCACCGAGCTATACCTCCAGTCCTTTTTGTTTTTATTTTTTTGAAACAGGGCCTCGCTAAGTTGCTGAGGGTAAACTTGGACCTGTGATCCTCCTCTCTCAGCCTCCCAAGTACTGGGATTATAGATATGTGCAACCATGCTAGGCTTAGGAGACCTTGGAATAAGCTTCTTTGTTATGATATGAATAATTTCAGTTTAATCAGTGCACAACTGTAAATGACAAGTTTTTTTTTGCCTGGAGGGTTGTTATCTAGAAGGAAAAGAAAAGCATAGGAAAGCAGGTGAAAAGTGAACTTTAAACATTTTACAACTTTGTTTAAGGTCAGATCTGTTTACTTTTAGCAGGACAGGGCAAACAGAAGGAAATAATACGTACATGCCAGGCAGTAGCCACTAGGTGCTTTCTACCTTCTTCAGCCGGGTCCTTGCTTTATCCACATAGAATATGCACTTCTACATGTTTCCATTTTCCACATGAGCATGCAGGTTCTGAAAACCCAAGTGACTTGTTCAAGATTTCACAGTTAGACTGAATATGGTCGCACACAGCTGTAATCCCAGTACTCGGGAAGCTGAGACAGGAGGATCACAGGTTTCAAACCAGCCTCAGCAACTTAGCAAAACCCTGTTTCCAAATAAAAAAATAAAATTAGGGTTGGGGGTATACCTTGGCAGTAGAATAATCCCTGGGTTCCATCCCCAGCAACACACACACACACACACACACACACACACACACACACACACACAAGATTTCAGAGTTCAGATTGATCTCAGATTGTCCCAGTTCTAGAATTCATACATATTTCTTTCCACCGCAATATCTCCCTGGCACAGCACAAAATCAGGTCTGTACCAAACAGCTATCAGCCACCACTAGGCAGCTCTGCTTCCTATTAGTTATACCATTTTTTCTTCTTTCTTTCCTCCTTTTTCTTTTTTTTTTCTGATGGATTAGACTTTGTATCTATATAACAGTTCAATTTTGTTGAGGCTTGTTGGTTTTTAGCATCACTGAAAGATTCTGGAGATTATTGCTTTTGTTAATGCAATAACTTATTTCTCAATGTACTGAGGCTGATTCCTTTTTTTTTTTTTTCTGGGAAAAAAAGAAGGCATTCAGCAGTGTTTGCTGAATGAAAGGCTAGCTGTGATAACATTACTTTTGTCTGTTTTCTAACAGTGCACATGCTGGGCTTTAAAATATGCTTGGAATTTTCCATAGCATAAGAAGATGCTGAGGTTGCAAGTGTACTCACAGAACATCTGAGAAACCTTTCATTTATAGATAAGAAAATGGAAGCCCCACAAGGATAAATGAATCATCTGAGACCACATGTCTTGTTGGCAACGTGATTGGGACTGGGATGTGGCACTCTTTTCTGGATCTCTCCCAAGGGGTCACTATTTAATCTTTCATTTTATAATTTTTCTTGATGAGTTTAGGGGACTGGAGTTCTAAAACACTGTACCACTTTGCCATTTGCCTCACTTGTCTTCTGGTGGGGTGTCCTGGGTTGCATGGTGGCCCCTCAAAAGATGTTCACACCCTAATCCTTGGAACTTGTGAATGTTAACTCATTTATTTTTTTAATATTTTTATTGGTGCATTATAATCTTATAGTCTCATATCACAAGGTAGTTCATTTGAAAAAAGAATTTTTGTAGATGTAACTAAGTTTAGATCTTGAAGTGAAAAGCTCATCTTGGATCCCCCCCCCCCCCATTGGCAAGGATCTTTATAACTGAGAGGCAGAGGACTATTTGAGACTGATGGAGAAGGAGAGTGAAGGGGGAGGCTGAACTTAGAGTGGCCATAAGCCAAGGGAGCTGAGAAAGCTCACAGCCATCAGAAGCTAGAGAAGGCAGGACAAAACTCTCCTCTAGAGCCTCCAGAAGGGGCATGGCTGTGCCCACACCTTGACTTGTGACACCTGGCCTCCCAAACCGTGAGAGAACACATTTCTGTTGTTTCAAGCCATGGGTTTGTGATATTTTGTTATAGCAGCTACAGGAAACTAATACATGCAGTGAGTGGCGGGGAGGGATGGAGCACAGGAGAAAAGAAACTGTCATGTCTAGACAGGGCTAGATGTTCTTTCTATCATGTCTGACTTGGTGATTTTAGGGAGAGTGGGTTTCTGCTGGTGGGGGTAGACAGTTGAACAGCTTCAGGGACAGATGAGGGTTTGGGTGTGATAGTGACAGGGAATGATGACGTTTTGACAAATGATGGCTCCTATAAAAACAAAACAACAACAACAAAACAACCTTCCAAAGGGAGACTTGGAGACAGCATGTAAAATAAATTGATGGAATAAGGGAGGGAAAAATGAGCACCCCAGTTTTGTGCTCACACTGCCTCAATGGCTTCCTAGCCTAACTTGTATACTCTGAGACTATATCCCTTATTCTACCCTTTTCTAACCTCTGACTTATTCCCCAGGGCTCTGCTCCTAACTCCCACCTCCAAATTAATATGTTATAAAGCGATAAAGGCTGATGAAATTCATTGTTATCCCCATTGTTATTGTTACTGACACTTAAATCTTTTACCACTGATCTTAGATGCTTTTGATCTCAGAAGTGTCTGCCCCAAGAGAAGAGAAGTCAGTGTGGATTGGGTTCAGACTCCATGCCACCTGGAGAAAGAGACATTTTGGAGAAAGGAACATTCCCCCTGTCCTTCCTGTCACACACCATCAAGGCCAGCCAGCCCACAATCAGCACAGTGCCTAGGGATTGTCCTCCAGTCCTAGATTTGAGGAGCAGAAACCCTAAAATTAGGAGAAAAGAATGGAAACCAAACTATCAGACTGACGCATGTGTATCTATGTTTGTAGCTGCACAATTCACAATTGCCTAACTATGGAAACAGCCAAGATGTCCATCGACAGATGAATGGATTACAAAACTATGGGATATGGGATATGTACACAATGGAATTTTACTCAGCCATAAAGAAGAACAAAATCATGGTATTTGCAGGGAAATGGATGCAACTGGAAAATATTACGTTACATGAGATTAGTCAGTCACAAAAAGTAAAAAAGCATATGTTCTCCCTAATATGCGGATGCTAAGGAGAAAATGGGGCATACGAGGGACTCCAAATGAAAAAGGAGAAACCCTAAATAACAAAGAAGTTGACTTAACTGAAGGTGATGGACGGAGTGGGGGGGCAGCACCCTAATGCACATGATGTACTTTCACAAACATATCAAAGTCAATCACTAAACTGAACTTGAGAAGGAGGGAGGGCGAGGGGGTGGGGTGGCAATTGAGGAAGGAGTTAAATGAGAAATGTGTGCATGTATGCCTTTATCAGTTTGTACCTAACAAAGATGTATGATTACAGTGCACCAATTAATAAAAATTTGTTTTTTTTTAAAATAGTTTGCTCTCACGTCTAGGCTGGACTTTTCCTGAAGATTGTGAAGTGATGAGATGCTGCAGGCTTCTACTTAGATGATTTTTCTTTTCATTCAATTACTTAAGTTTTCTGTGCCTCAGTTACTTCATCTGTCAAATGGAGATAATAATAGTATTTGCCTCAAAGGCTTATTGTGAGAATTAAATGAGGTAATCCAGGTAGATGTTATAGAGAGGCTCATAATGAAGACACAATGCATGTTAGCTATGATTGTTTATTAGGGAGAAACTTTTTTTTTTTTTTTTTTTTGCGGTACTGGGGATTGAACCCAGAGGCATTCTACCTCCGAGCCACACCCCCAGCCCTATTTTTTTTTTTTTTATTCTTTATTTTGAAACCGAGTCTCACTAAGTTGTGGAGTGCCTCACTAAGTAGCTGAGGCTGGCCACGAACCCGGATCCTCCGGTCTCAGCCTCCCAAATGCTGGGATTACAAGCGTGCGCCACCACGCCCGGCTGGGAGAAACTTTTTAAACTATACTTTTATTGGTGTTTTGTAATTATACATCACAATGAGGTTCAGGCTGACAGGAACATACATGCACACAGCACTTGGTGAGCTTCCCTCAGGATCCCACCCCGCTCCCTCCTTGTCCCAGTCCAGGTTATTGAGATTGGCACTGGCAATTTTGTATATGTGCATAGCATTATTTGAAGGAGAAACACCTTTTCCGATTCTGGCTTGTGTGAGGAGGGGTCATCTCTATGTACCCCTACACTGTTTTTTTTTATTTTTTGGTACTAGGGATTGAACCCAGAGGCATTTTATCTCCAAGTTATACCCCAGCCCGATTTTATTTCTTATTTGGAAACAGGGTCTCACTAAGTTGCTGAGGGCCTCGTTAAGTTGAGAGGCTGGCTTCGAACCTGTGATCCTCCTGTCTCAGCCTCCCAAGTACTGGTATTACAAGTGTGTGCCGCCACACCTGGCACCCTTATGCTTTTGATTCATCCCTCTTCCTTCTCCTCCCAGTGACCTGCTTGGCTACAGTCAGCCAGGATTCCAATTTCCTTGGTTGTTGAGGGCTATTCTTTTAAAGTGTTGAGCATGAGGGAATTTGCGGTACCTCCTCTGTCACTCGCAGGGCAGCGGGGGCAATGATCTGAGTAGGTGTGTCTGCCCCATGGTCTCAAGCCTTCCCTCAGAGGTGTGGTGTGACTGGGAGTTGGCAGTGGTTCTTACAATCAGCTGAGTCCCCCAATTAGTCTAGATCAGCCATGAAGCAGATGTTGAAACGTATTTTTACTTTTAGTTGACATATAGTATTAAACATATTTATGGAGTACAGAGTGCCTCAGACATATATCATTTCTGTGTTGGGAACATTCAATATCTTCTCTACAATGCACCAATAAAAGTATAAAAAAAAACCTAACTCATTCTAGCGTTTGTTTTAGTCACTCCACAGGGAACGTGCACCTGTTCTCAGTCCCTCAAGGCCACGTGTTCCCAGAAGGGAACCTTTAAAGACACACCAACAATGCCATGCAGTGGAATGCGGGAAACTGCAGTGCAGGGATCATAAACAGAAGATTTTTATTCCTGAGCAAGCAAAATGAAAATTCAGTAAACAAATGGAAGAATCGAGACAAGGACCTCGATGAAATGGGAACACGAACTATATAACAATGAACATAAAACAAAATCCTTCCAACACCTGGCAATTACGGGTCCTGTTATGAGTCAGCGAGCCTGAAGCACCTAGAGGAGAGGGGACAGTGTTCATTTTTAGAAAAATACTAACACTTTGTGTGTTTCTGTTTCCTTATATGGTTTTAACACTAACCCTATGGTGTTTATAAGTGATTTTGTTTCCCCTCTTATAGGTTTAAAAAAAAAGGGATTATCTGAGGGGTAATGCAAACCTCTGACTATGATAGTTGGTCAGATGACTGGTGTCTGATGTAAAACTAGATGAAAGTTCTCTGTCTCTTATCATACAAGGTTTCTACCACTCTGGAAGTGGTGGGAGCCATATTTAAGCTATTTTTCTTTTCTTTCCTTCTTTTTTTTTTTTTTTTTCTTTTGTGGTGCTAGGTATTGAGCTCAAAGGGATTCTACCTCCAAGCTATACCCCAGTCCTATTTGATTTTTTATTTGGAAGCAGGGTCTCAATAAGTTGATGCCAGCCTCTTTGAGTTGCTGAGACTGGCTTCAAATCTATGATCCTCCTGAGTCAGACTCCTAAGTACTTGGATTACAGGCATGCATCACCATGCGGGACTTACCTTTTCTTTTCTAATGTCTTGGGTACAATGACAAATTATGACATTGAAACACATATTTCATGGTCTACCATTTTGGAAACACATGACTTTTTCCACCACTGCCTAAGCTCAGGATTTTTCTTTCCAGGTTTATTTATTTATATATTTATTTACTTATTTTGGTACTGGGGATTGAACCCAGGGTCATTCTACCTCTGAGCTACACCCCCAGTCCTATTTTTTTATTCTTTATTTTGAAACAGGGCCTCACGAGGTTGCAGAGGGCCTCAGTAAGTAGCTGAGGCTGGCTGCGAACTCAGATCCTCCTGTCTCAGCCTCCCAAGTATGGGATTATAAGCATGCACCACCATGCCCAACTCTTCAGGCTTATTAATGGGAGATTTGGATTTGATCATTTAACAGTGATTCAGAATAAGAGGATTGTCTCTCTTGATAAACTCAAGGTATAATAAAGGATGATTTCATTGATAAGGATATAAGGTTTATAGACAGGAACAGACTGAGTGAAGGCCTGAGTAGAGTTAGCTGTGGATCTTAGTAAAAAAAACAGTCTTGTTTTCAGGATTAATAATTAATGTTAGAACTTTCAGGTGTGGGTTGATAGAGAAATAGACATGGGTCTTTACAAATATACCTGTGTTTTTAGGAAGTAGAGGTCAGTTCTTACCTCACTGAATTTTGTCCTCCCTGGGAATGGATATCATTGGTGGGTTGTGCTGGATCTTTACCCATTAAGGTATTAAGATTTGTTTTCCCCACTTACTATTTGGTGAATGTTATCTTTTCCCTTGTTTCTTAGGCTAAAGTTCTGGAGGGTACTGGGTTTTGTGGTTGTGGTTGGCACTATCTGACAAGCATTTTATGAATCTACTCTTTTTCCTTGGTATTAGGGATTGAACCCAGGAGCATTAACTCCAAGCTGCACCCCTAGCTCACTGTTTCTTTCTTTCTTTCTTTCTTTCTTTCTTTCTTTCTTTCTTTCTTTCTTTCTTTCTTTATTTCAAAATGGTCTTGAAAGTTGCTGAGGCTCTCCTCCCTAAGTTGTTGAGGCTGACCTCCAACCTGTAACCTCTTTTCTTAGCCTCCCAAGTACTGGGATTATAGGTATGTGGCATTAAAGCCAGATAGTCTACCTCCTGCATAAGCCTTTTTTTGTTCTGGATTTGTCTAAGCTTTCTGCTGTCTGGTGGAAAATTGGGGATGGCCCATTACTCTAGCTGGCTTTTATTGAGGCTTGCATCATGGCCTTGTTCCTATGAGTTCTATTTCCTAGACCTCAGTTTCCTCCTCTCTCCTTTTCGTATTACATTAAGCAAACTTCTCTAGTCCATATTATGGTCTGTAATGGACTCTGAAAACTACTAATCCAAGAACTCCTGAAGCATTTCTTTCTTTCTTTTTCTTTTTTTTTTTTTTCCATTAGCTTAGATTGGATGCCCCACGACCTCCACTGGGCTTATGGCTGTCCCATTACCACTGCATAGGTAGAAATGGGCGGCTCATTTCCTGGTAAAAAGGAAGTGCTGCTGCCCCCTGTCCCCTGTTTTCCCCCAGCAGGCTTGTTTCCTTTTGAATGCAATTTCCCATTGCTTGAATCTTTTTTGTTTGTTTGTTTGCTTTCCTTGCTTGCATGGTGCTCTTCATTCATGCCAGCTTTGGTAGTAAGCCTTATAAAATATACTGGAATATTGCCTCAGTAATACAGTAGCAATCAAGGCAACTGATAAGACTGTTGCAATAGTCAATAAATGTAGTAACTTTTTAACTGGTGCATTTGATAGAGACACCACAGAATTATATGGAAACAAAATAAGCAAATAGATGAATACTAGGGATAAAATAAAAAAAAGGAAACTATTGTAGGAGTGTGGCCATTTCAGAGATTAAAATTCAGGTTGGTTCTGTAGTCATTGATTCCTTACCAAACATAGCAATTCAGAATCTTTAATTCTTCAATGTAAGCCTGGAATATTATTTTGCTGTGAGGGTAGGAATGTTCAGGTATACTTCAATATTATTTTTCATTTCTTCCTTAGTATTAGAATTCTTGAGTTGTGGATGGGCAAATGTCTTCCCAAAATGAAGACTATACTTCCCAGCTCCCCCACCACTTCTGTGTGTCACATGTCTAAATTCTCCTGGATGGTATGATATGGTAATGATATGAAACATTTCTAGGAAATTTTCTTCAAGGAAGGAATTATGTTCTTTTTCTTTTCACTTTCAGGGTGTCTGAGATGCAGAAATTATGGTTAGAGCTAGAGTAGTCATCTTGGTCTGTGAGATGAATTTAGGAATAGAGGCTGTCCCCATACAAACATGACACAGGTAGTTTGGGCCCCTGACCACATGAGCAGCCATCACAGCCTTACCCTGACTCATGCACTCTATTTCAGCTTTACCTTGAGTGAAGAATTAACTTGTCTTGTTTAAACCTCTCTTATTTTGAATTTTTTCCTCATTTGCAGCCAATCATAACTATTTATATGTTATAACATACAAATGTATAGTGGGTTGAACTGTATCCCCTAGAAAGATATACTCATGTCCTATGCCCATTACCTGGCAATATGACTTTATTTGAAAATTGGGTCTTTGTAGATATTCAGTTGAGGATGTTGAGATAATTTTGATTGTAGGTTGGGCCCTATATCAAATAATAAAGCACTTATAAAAGAAAGGAGAGGAAGACACGACACAGAGAAGCACAGGGAAGAAGGCTGTGTGCAGATGGAGGCTGAGACTGTCCTGATATTGTCACAAGCCAAGAAATGCCAGGAGTTATAGGAGGTGGGCGAGGTAAGAGGGAAGTCTTCCCTGCAGCTGCTGAGATAGTGATTTTGGACTTTTGGCCTCTAGGACACTAAGAGAATAAATATCTGTTGTTTTAAGCTGCAAAGTTTATAGAACTTGTAGACAGCCCTACCTAGAAAATGAGTACAAAGGATAGCACTTTTTCTTTTAACCAATAAACCTGAGATTCATCCAAATCAGAAAATGAGAATTTAAACAGATTCAGTAATGTTTTGGGGGGTACTATGCTTACACCAGGCTTGGAAGAAGCCATTTAAAAACCATTAATGTGTCATCTAGAAAAAAGTCATTTTCTCCCAGAGTATATTTATCCTGCCAGGATTCTTCAGAGGACCAATTCTATTAACATATCAGAAATCCATTGCATTCATATGTAGTATAAGTTTCCCTTTAAGGATTTACTAACTGGCTAATGTTCATCAATTAAACCAAATTAACAGCTTTTTTCTTTTCTTCAGTACTGGGGATTGAACCCTAGGGACATTCTACCTCCAAACTACACCCCCAGCCCTATTTTTTATTCTTTATTTTGAAACAGGGTCTCACTAAGTTTCGGAGGGCCTCACTAAGTAGCTGAGGCTGGACATGAACCTGCAATCCTTCTGTCTCAGCCTCCTAAGTACTGGGATTATAGGTGTGTGCTACCACGCTCTGCAAATTAACAGCTTTTGTTTAAAATGATAACAGTTTTTCCTTAGCAGCTGGATGAAGTACTTAATTCTCTTCAGAAGGAACTCAGATTGTTTCGTAACAAAAGCACCAATTAGGCTTGGCAAAAAAGAGTGATTCCCAACACTGTTTAACAATTTGACAGAATGGCAAACACTGTAGTAAAATCTGTTATTAAAAAACGGTACAATGGGTATTGACCTGCAAATATAAGTAGCCCAAACTGATTTCCCACCAGTATGAATGAGCCTCAGTTGGGCAACAGCCCATCCTGTGCCTGATTCACAAAGACATGCTTTGTTTGCATAAAACTTTCATGAAATCATTCTACCAACTAGAGATTCACTAGTTTGTGAGCTTTCTACTCTGAAAATGTCTCCGGGAGGGTGAAGGAGAAGCCCTCATGTCTATACCAACTGGGCTGAATTGCATCTTGTCAACCTCTTTTACCTCCTCTCCCCATTTCTGAATACCTGTTGGCTTCCTGTGGTATTTAGAATATTATTCATAGTTTTAAAAATGATATTGTGGCCCTAGGAATGTGACTTCTCCTGAATTAGAATGCTGATGTTTTATATTGTACCATCACTGCAAAATGAAATAGATGACAAAGAAAAGTAAGACTTTCAGGTGATGTTGAAAATTGAATGCTTTCCTTACTATCCTTGTAATTTCAGTAGAGGCGAGATTTAGAACAGTGGTCTGAGGAGATGAGTTTTACAGTGAATTTTTCAAGACCACTAGATTTGATGAATTTGTTATATCTGTTAATGGAGTCATAATAACAAATAATAGGAAATGTGGTAACAAGATTAGGAAGAAGCAAAAAGAAAATATTTGTGGTAAAGAACAAGTTGATAAGCAAAGCTTCCTAGACCGAAGGTTCCTGCAGCTAAAGTAAATCTAATTTAGTGTTTCTTTCTCAGCAGGGGGATTTATCTGAAGGGCTAGACTTACGGTAACATAGGTCTGACTTAATTTTTCCCAAGTTTTGCTTTTGGGAAAAATTAAGTCAACAGTATTGCTATGGGACCGATTAACTAAAAACCAGAACTAAAACCAGAACTAAAACCAGAACTCGAGTGAGTGGGAGAAAAGAAAGGAATTTCAATGCCAGATTGATCTTCGACCTGTATTACTGGTCACACACTAGTTTCTTAAAAACTCTGTGGCACACCAAACTTGCCAATGATTATTGAAAAACACCAAGTGGGGTGCAAAAGTTTTATATCTTGTATACCAAAGGATAAAGATAATACTTATTTACTGACATTTATGGATAATATAATCCTTAGAGTACTTAAATTAAATGTTAAAATTAATCCTCTTTACATAGTAAATCTCAACAGAATTTGGGTGAGAGGACTCAAGGCCAAAGCAGAGTCAAAGCACAAAATTCATATCATTTTCCAGAATCCCTAAAAATGAATAACCTAAAAACAACAACAACAAAAGACAACTGAAATTTCCATAGGGCCCATGGCTTTGGGGCTTATTTTGTAGAGAAATGCTTCATTAGCAACTCCAAAAAAAGTATGGAAAGTGTACTTTTTCCATGCAAAAAGGTATAGATGTTTATATTTATTTAACTATGCATATATTAACATAGATCTCAAAATGTCTTTTTCTTTGATGTTTATTCTGACTCACTTCTACCATTAACTATTTATGTCCTGGTAAGCATGGATTCCAACGCTCTTGGAGGGTAACTTGTAAAAACCTGGAGCCTACGAGTAGCTGACTAACATGGCTCTGTGAGGTGGAGGGGAGTGAATAATCCTGGGGTCAACACCTTCCCTTGTGAAAATGTCACAATGATGAGACATGATTTGGCCCCTCTCCCTTCTTTCCCCTGCAGAGCAAGCAAGCAGTGGTCTGGGAGCTGGGCTTCCAGGAACCAGGGCTGGGAGTATGCAAGTGACCTTCCTGAGGTTGCAGGGCAGGAAGCCAGGGTCCAGTACAGAGCAGGAAGCAAAGAAGCTGGTGAAGCTTCCAGCTCAGGAAGCTGGCAAGAATGGGAACCAAGAGTTGAAGAGGATCGATGGGTGTGGATCTGACAAATGGCAAAACCAAATGAACAGGTTTGGGAGATGGGGACTTTGAAGTTGTTTTTTAGAGGTGATGTCACCATGGCTGAACCTGTCAGCCCTTCCCGTGGATCAGAAGGTCACATGCTGTGACTTGCAGGACCCTGTGCTTCCTCAAGCCTCCCTTTCTCTTTGGCTTATCCACAGAGGCTCAAAGGAGAAGGCTGGGGATGCCGGCAGCTCTGCTTTTCCACAGCTGATCAGGGCATGTGCATCAGGGAGACTGTCCTTCATTATGGCAGAAACAAAGTGCTTTGAAATAAAGGTAAAAGAGATTGTGCAAGGTTTCACAACAAAATTGTAAAGTTTTTTTTTTTTCTTCAGTAATAGGGGTTGTACTCAAGGATGTTCTACCACTGAATTATACTCCCAGCCCTTTGAATATTTACTTACTTACCACTGGGTTGCACCCTCAGCCCTTCCTTCCCTCCTTCCCTCCTCTTCTCCTCTCCTCTCCTCTCCTCTCCTCTCCTCTCCTCTCCTCTCCTCTCCTCTCCTTTTTTTTGGTATTGGTGATTGAACCCAAGGGCATTCTATCTCTAAGCTACACACCCAGCCCTTTAAATTTTTTATTTTGAAACAAAGTCTTGCTAAGTTGCTGAAGGTTTTGCTAAATTGCTAAGGATCTCCCTAAGAGGCTAAGGCTGGCCTTGAACCTGCAATCTTCCTGTCTCAACCTCCCGATTACTGGGATATAGGTGTGTGCCACCCAGCCTGGGTTTTAAAGTTTTCTTGTTGTTGCTGTGTTGGGATCCAACCCAGGGCCTTAGGAATGCTAGAAGTGCTCTGCCACTGAGCAGCACCCCCAGCCTCAAACCCTAAAGCTTGTGATTTTATGTATTTCTTTTCCCCAAGCCACTTGAAATACTTAGTCCAAGGAGAAAACACAGGTACAGTTTGTTGACCCATGGTAGTATATGGTTAGACGTGCTCAGGGAGAGAAGCAAGGCTGGATAGAAGGGTATGTCTTTGACTATGACCTTAACCACAATGGCCACTTGGAAGACTGTTAGTCCTGACACTTCTGTTAGGAACAGGGCTTCACTGGAGGGAATCTACTTCTATTGTTTAAAATTTCTTTATGTTTGAGGGCATTTCATTGCAGAATAAAGCTATATTGATATAGGGTATTCTACCAAGGGTATTCTACCCCTGATGTACACCCCAAGATTGATTTTATTTTTTGTTTTGAAACAGGATATCACTAGGTTGCTGAGGTTGTCCTTGAATCTGCAATCCTCCTGTCTCAGCCTCCTAAAACTGTGATTAAGGACTGCTCCGCCACACCTGGCTTTGGTATTTTATACCATCAGGTTGGGTCCATCCCTAGTTGATTCTGAGTTCTGCCATATGGAAATGGCTTGTTTGTGTTCAGCCTATACCACTTTAACACTAAGATCTGGACCATGGCTCTCCTGGCTTCCAAAGGACGGGCTCTTCTTGTTGGGTTCTGAATGACAAACTCTCTCCATGTGCTTTTCCCGGAAGTGTTCATGTTACAATGTTCACTCAAAGCATGGCCTGGGCAGCTCTAACTTCCTACCATTACAGCTTCATGTCATTCATGTTACCTCCTTGTATTACACGGAGAATTGAAAATCTAACATATCCAAAATGCTTGAGATCTTCACATGGTTGTTAGGAACCAAATACAAAAAAAAGGCACTTTTCAAATTGAAATTCTTTGAGCAAAGTCTAGCTCCCCTCCCCAGAATGGCCTGTATGAGGAGCTCAGGAAGTGCCGACTGCCAACATGTGTTTTTGTTGAAATGTATTTGCTAATGTAAACAACTTCTGCCTGCCTGTGGCACCCAAGACCGTCACGTGAAGTTTGCATGATACTTAGAGAATGCTGGTTTCAGGAAGATTAATGCATGTAAATCTGCAACTCATATTTCTGCGTTCGCATGTGTCTCATGCAATTAAAGAGAAAGGGAACTCCATTTACATTAGGCTAGCACTCCGAAAACTTAAGCATTTGATCCATAAAAGCAGAAGGGGGAAATAAATCAATGAAAAATGGTGGTGGTGGTGGGAAATGAGCAAAAAAATGAATTAAATTATGCCCCCCCCATCTTGTTGTGTGCATTTATTTACTGAGACCCTTATTTTTTCAAATGCAAAGTATATTTTCCAAGTTGCTTATCTTTTCTAATGTTAGAGAACAAAATGGCCTACAAGGTGTTTTGGGTGTAGATGGACAACAGCTGTTTGACTAACAAAATATGTTAAGGTAGTTGTTCTCAGACACATGCAGAATCTCCCAGGAGCTTCTGAAAACACAGCTTGCTGGGTGCCACCCCCAGAGTGTTTGCTTGAGTGGTTCTGGGGCAGGGCCTGAGAATTTGCATTTCTAACAATCCCCAGATAATGTCCATGCAGCTGTAAGGCGGAAGGTATCAACCTCTGACGCACAGCAGAATCAACAGGAAGAACTTTTAAGCACTACCAAAGCTGAGGCTTCATCCATAGAGATTCTTACTTCATTTGCCTGTGGAGGGCCCTAGGGAATTGGCAATGTTTAAAAACTCTCCAGGTGATTTTAAAGACCAGCCAGTGGTAAGAACCATAGCCTACATATTTATTACTAGTATAGGATTTTTTAGTGGTTGATATTTGGGTGAATAATGAATGCTACTGAATCTAGGAATAATGCCTACACTCCCAATCATATAAATATATATTTTAGAGTGGCAGTAGCATCTGATGGAAGCCAAATCTATTTTTAAAAAATGAGTGTTATCTGGTAGTGGTGGTGCATGCCTGTCATCCCAGTACTTGGGAGGCTGAGACAGGAGGATCGAAGGTTTGAGGCCAGCCTTGGCAGCTTAGTGAGACCTTCACCAAGCTCTTGAGACTCTAGTTCAAAATAAAAAACCAAAAGGAATAGGTTATAGCCCGGAGGTAGAATGCCCATCAGTTTAATTTCCAGTACCAAAAATAAATAAGTAAACAAATAAATAAAAATAAAAAAGGGTGATAACACAATGATATCACAATTAACAGCTATTTTCAAATAATGGCAAACTCAGTATCCCCTTTTTCATGTGTGAAGAGGAGAGCAAGGTGGAGATGAAGAGTCTTGCCTTCCTTCCTACAGCAGTCCCTCTCTCCATTCTCATCTTAAGTTTCTAACCTTCTTCCTTATGACCAACATTCTGTGCAAAGGCCAGTTGGCTGTCTGCTGGAGCTATCCTTCAGAAAATAGATGATTTAAGCAGAAAAAGAACAGAGAGTGGCTACAAAAGGGTCTGAGGACCCCCTGGAGGAGGAGTGATTCTTCTGTAGGATGCTGGTCTGGTAGTCAACTTGCATTCAGGTTCTTATTACTTTCTCACTCCAGTGACTCTGTGATTTGGGGAAAATCACTTAAATATGCTGAATTTCACTATTTAAAAAAGTCCATAAATTGGGGATGTCATGTACCTCTCATGAGTTTATTTCAAGGATTAAATAAGAGAGTGGAGACAGGACTTTGATGACCTTGTTTTCCTTTCCCCTCATACCAGAATGCCTAGACATTGCCAGCAAATAGTGGGCACTTGATAATATCAGCCAAGTTAAAACAAGCTTTGGAAACTGTAAAGTACCAAGTAAAGAGGAGGGTCACCCTGAAAGAACATGTTTGCTCGCCTCAAGCTCGGCCTACATTTCCATGCACTCTGGCCTATCTTTTGGACAACGCACAGCTCCCGGGCATATAGTGTGTGCCGCCAGCGGATGAGAGCAAATGCGGATAAGATGCCATTCTTCTCTGCCTGAGTAAACATTTGATTGTTACCACATCACCTTTCTAAAATAACCCTTCAATAAAGAATGCAAAATATAGTCCTGATGATATTATTTCCACTGTTCTTATTTCAGAACATCAGAGGTCATTATGTCAGTTGAGAAGAAATTGTTAGCTGGAGTTAGGAATTGAAGTCCTGGGTTCTATTTATTCCTGACAGTACTGTGGTACCTCATGCTTTATAAATAACCTTTATTGACTTAACTTTGGCACACCTCAGGTTACTGATTATAATTTTGCCAAAGCAGCATCTTCGTGTCTTCTAATAATAATTTCTGTTTTGTTGTAGTTTTGGGCTGATATAGTAGAATCAGTTCAACTGAATGGATTCGGGTGGGGGTGGGGACATCTCCTTTGTCAAATTACATGATTATAAGAGTGGAAATAAGCCAGATTTGGTTGTAATAGTCTTCAAATGCTTGGCAAAGGATCTTCACTGAGTATTTTGGTTGAACCAGCTGTACCATGGCACATAAAGTTCTTTGGCTAATGAACTCTTGTACAATGCTATCAGAGCCAAGAGGATGGACATCTTACTTCATAATCTTGCTATACACTCAGTTTTATGAGTGATAATTGTGTGTTGACTCCTTGGTGCAAAGCTGACCTGTTGATCCAACCTCTTTGTTTTTGGTGAATGGTCACTATCAAATGAGAAGTGATTACATCGTTGCTACTTAACTTCTTCACACAGTTATTTTTGAATAGACAGAATATTTCTATCATTATTCAGGCATTGCTATGACATGGTATTTTGATGTAAACAATACCCCCTAAAAACACAACTCTAAAGGGAAATGTAAGACTTACTAAATGATGAGAAAGTCTCGCTCTCCCAAAGCAGGAAATGTCAAAGAAAGCTCTTTTTTCTACCCTCGCCCCCTGGCCTGGATTTCCCAGGCAACAGCTCTTTTGCAGTTGTAAAGTTAGTCTTCAAATATAAACCGAAGCCCTGGGCTCCATTACTGTTGCTGGCCAGAAAACTAGAGTCAGTGTTATCTCTAAGTTTGTGAAATTCAGAAAAAACAGCTCTGCGGTGGCAGGGCTAGAATTTTATAGCCTGGGTAAGGAATGCCATTGAAGTTGTCAGACTCATAAACTTAAAATGTTTAGATCTTTCGGAGGGAGGGAGCATGGAGTGATACTGGAAGCAAAGAACTTCAAGTCTTCAGGACAATGTTTTGTTCCAAAGATTCGCACATTTTTACAACTTCAAACCAGTGTCTTCCTGCCTCAGTTTCTCCACCCAAATAATGGAATAATTGTGAGAATTAACATATCTTTACTTGATGTGTCGGTTTAGAGGTCACTTTCTCTTGGGATTCTTTCTTTTAATCTTTGATATTTTTCTAATTTTTTCAAAACCTACCCTCTCCACTCCTTTCCCCACCCCCACTCCTGGCCTGAGAGTCTTATCACATGATTTTATGTTTGCCTATTTACTTCTCTTTCTGCTCCACCTACAATTCCTCTTACTCCAAGATGAGACACTCTGGTTTCAAACTGGATTTTCTGTTATAATTACAGTGCCTAACCCTGTGTCTGTGTCTAGGATATTCAGTATATGCTTATTGACAGAATAAGGAATGAAAGAAGGGATATCTTTCTTTCTTTTTTTTTTTTTTTTTTTTTTGCGGTACTGGAGGTTGAACTCAGGGGCATTCTACCTCCGAGTTATACCCCTAGCCCTATTTTTTATTCTTTATTTTGAAACCGAGTCTCACTAAGTTGCGGAGTGCCTCACTAGGTAGCTGAGGCTGGCCTTGAACCCGGATCCTCTGGTCTCAGCCTCCCGAATGCTGGGATTACAAGCGTGCGCCACCATGCCCGGCTGGGATATCTTTCTTTACTTTTCTTTTCCTTCCTTCCTTCCTCCTCCTCTTCCACCTCCTCCTCCTTCTTTTTTGGTACTGAAGATTGAACCCAGAGGCATTCTACCTCTGAGCCACACCCCCAGCCTTTTTTTTTTCATTTTTAATTTGAAACAGGGCCTCGATAAGTTGCTGAGGCTGGCCTTGAACCTGTGATCCTTCTGTCTCAGCCTTACAAGCACTGGGATTACAGCTGAATGCTACTATTCTCAGCACAGATATTTTTCTCTCCTCCTCCTCCTCCTCCTCCTCCTCTTTTCTTCTTCTTCTTCTTCTTCTTCTTCTTCTTCTTCTTCTTCTTCTTCTTCTTCTTCTTCTTCTTCTTCTTTTCCTGTGGTGGTAGGAATTGAACCCAAGGGCATTCTACCATCGAGATACACCTCCAGTCCTTTTTTATTTCTTATTTGTAAGAATTGCTGACAGACTTACTAAGTTGCTGAGGCTGGCTTTTAACCCATGATCTTCCTTTCTCAGCCTCTCAAGTACTGGGATTACAGGTGGGTGACACCATACCTGGCTCAAATATTTTTCTTGATGCCCAAAACAAGTCTGTGAATATAGTTGTTGCAAGACATTTTTTTTTTTTTTTTTTTTTTGCTTGTGTGGGTAGCAAACAGTATAGCTTTATTGGCATGGCCCAAAAAAAAGAGAGAAGGTCATGTTGTGAATGATTCTTAACAGCCAAAATGATTCACGGAGGTATGCTTGCTTGGCTCACAACCACTCTGGGAGTGACGGGCAAGGCACAGCTGTCCTGGGAGCCGTTGGACGGATTGCCTATAGCACAAGAGGGAGGGAAACTCTCTGTTCTACATTCAGATAGGGACATACTATGTGACTATGAGCGATTGGACACCATGGACTACTTTAAACCATCTGTGCTATGCAGTCGATAATACTAACATTTATTGAGTACTTCTATCCAGATACTTTCCTAGGGCACTTACATGATTAACTCAATTAATTCCAGAAAAGTGATGACTATGATATTCATTTTAGAGATTTTTTTTTTTTTTTCGGTACTGAGGTACCCAGGGACATTCTACCTCTCAGTGACATCCCCAGCCCTTTTTTATTTAATTTAATTTTTTTAATCAGAGTGTTGATATATTGCTGAGGGTCTTACTTAAGTTGCTGAGCCTGTCCTGGAACCTGTGTTCCTACTTGTTTCAGTCTCCCAAGTACTAGGATTACAGGTGTGCACAGTCACACCTGGCCATTTGAGAGATTTTTAAGGTGCAGAGAAGTGAGGTCAATCACTTGAGTAGAGTAGAGGTCAAGGTCCTGCCCTGAGAGCCTTGCAGTCATGCAAGTCATTCAAGACATTTCAAGACAGGGTGTAAATACACGTGTATTTGCATGGCCAGTGAGCATCACTCATTGCCAGATGCTGGGAATCGCTCCTGCCCTCCTAGGGAGGAGCACTGAGGAAAACAGCATTCTTTGACCTGCATGTGCAGCGTGGCTGAAATGATCTGAGTTGGTGACCACACCAGGCATCCTTTTTGCTCTTCTAAGGAAAAACTGTTCCAGTGGGGCTGGTTTGACCACTGCTGAGGCAGAAGAAATATTTTTGTGTGCCTGAAAGGGATCAAAATGACCAGAATAATATAATCATAATAATAGCAAAGGAAGTTAACATTTGTTGAACACTTGTGTGTGTTTCTAACATATAACTCCTTGTTTACTCTGTCTACATATGTACTCATTTCTTTTTCACATTAACAATACAAGGTAGAAGCCGGGTGTGGTGGCGCACGCTTGTAATCCCAGTACTTGGGAGGCTGAGACAGGAGGATTCAGGTTCGTAGCCAGCCTCGGCTACTTAGTGAGGCTGTCTGCAATTTAGTGAGACCCTGTTTCAAAATAAAGAATAAAAACTAGGACTGGAGGTGTAGCTTGGAGGTAGAATGCCTCTGGGTTCAATCTCCAGTACCAAAAAACAAAACAAACAAAAAAACCTCTCCCCCCAAAACCAAACCAAACCAAACAAGGAAACAATACAAGGTAGGGACTTTTTTTTTTTTTAATACTTTATAAACAATAAAACTGAGGCACAGAGAGATAAAACAACTTTGCTAGGTAAAGGCAAAGTCTGGGCCTCCATATATTTTGTCTCAAAGCCATATGGTTCTTAATCTGTGCCAGAGACTGTTCCAAATGCTTTATATATATTTACACATTGAATCTTTGTAACTCATTCACTTCACAGATGAGGGTAATTTGTTAAGAAAGCATATTAGGTGTGTATGCGTGTGTGTGTGTGTGTGTGTGTGTGTGTGTGTGTGTATTGTAGAACACCCAAAGGTGTTCTACCTTTGAGCGACACCCACGCCCCTTTTTATTTTGAAGTAAAGTCTCCCTAAGTTGCTAAGGATCTTGCTATATTTTTGAGGCTGGCCTCAAACCTGTGATCCTTCTTTTGGCCTTCGAAGTACTGGGATTACAGGCATGTGCCACCATGCCTGGCTAGAACATTAGTAGTTTTAATTAACAATCTGTTTGATATTAAATTCTCATTTTGTAATCATTCAACTCTTAAATTGCCTCTGGGGGACTTTCTCTCATGGCTTCCCTATGCCTGCCAAAGTTTTGTTATCTGAAAAATGACATTAGCAACAATAATACCTGTCCTACAGGAGTGTCATCAGCATTGTGTGGGATGGTTTATGTGAAGCTTTTAGCACAGGAACCAACCCAGTGTAAAAACTCAGTAAATGTTAATTTAGAATACTACGTGCATTTTTTAATTTTTACTTACTTCGGAATGGGAACTAAGTTCAAATATTTATTTTTCACTTATTAGCTGGGTAGCTTGGGCAATATATACAACTTTTCTGTGCCTTCCCTGTAGAATGGAGGAAATAATAGTCTCCACCTCAGAGGGTGGTGGTAAAGATGAAACGAGACCATCTATTTAAAGAGCAGAGGTCTGTGGCAAGTGCTCAATTAATGTTTGCATCTATTATTAGGAGAAGTCAGGGAATGGAGTTGGGAGGGACACAAAGAATGTTTACTATGGAGACTTCATGGTGTAATTAAATATGGGTGACTCAGAGGGCATGTCCAAGAGTGGGGGCAAGAGAGCAGTTGGCTGGGACGAGCTGACCTCCTGTGGGCATTGCGCACAGGGCTGGCGAGCCCTGCATGGAGCCAGGCAGCCCAGGGTGCTAGTCGGCCTCTGCATGGCTCAAGCAAATTACTTAATCACTCTAAGCCTCTGATTCCTCATCTGTGCAATGGGGATAATATCACCCCCTCACGGAGTTGTCATGAGGATTAACTGAGATATTGTGCGTAATTCACTTGGCACAGTGCCTGGCAGATAATCAAGTCCCAGTAAAAGGTAACTATCAGTGTTTCTAAAAGTTGTCATGGAGGGTGCAAAACACAGCCGCGTGACTTGCGCAACCGTGGACCCGTGTCTGACTAATTCAAAGACGACTCCCATGTTCACAAGGCTTTTTACTGTGAGGCGATGCCATTTGCTGTGCCTGCTGTAAGGGTGGCCTTGTGGTCAACAGGGCAGGGGAACTTGAGAGCTGGGAGAATAATTGGTAAGGTATAACACAATTTTCGAGATTGTTTATGTATTTCCTTTAATAAATGAAAAGAATGAGGTCAAAATCATTTAGGGGACTTTCTCAAGGTCAGAGAGCTGAATTGTCAGCAGAAAGGTCAGAAGTCAGGTCGCCCTGCAGTTAAGAAACAGACTCCTGAGCGACTTCAACTTTCTGATGTGAGGAGTGGTGTTAAATGCAGCCCTCCTCACTGGCAGGCGTTAATATGCTTGCTCACTGAGGCGCGGAGGGAGAGCAGATTGAGGGAGTGTCTGCTTACGAGAGATCCATCATCCTTTGAAACTTTTACATGTATATGTGCTCGTTTACAAAATATGGTTACACACATAGAATACATCGCACACACAGGATACATAAGAGACAATGAAATCTCAAAAAACAAAACAAAAATTCAACAAAAGGTTATTTCAAAGTAGCAAGAAATTCCCTTAGATCTGAAGGCTTTTTTTTTTTTTTTTTTATCAATGTCAAGGAAAAAATCATGCAAGATCAAGTGAAACACTGTGGATCTCTTGAAATTACTTAATAAATGCTTCTCCATGAGAGACTTGTATCTTACTGTTTTTGTATTTAATTCATAGGAGATCTTGTTAACTAGGTAAATAATTTTATCAACTAGATAAATGACTTTCCCATTTATAAATTATAATTAAAAACTGGAGAATCAAATTGCTGATCTATTAAATTTTCTAGATTAAAGAGGTCTCATTTATCAGATAATTGCTGAGCGTAGAATTTGCTTCATTGCTTGAAATAAATCTTAGTTTTTACAATAAATGCATTAGTATTTAGGCCAAGAGAATCACACAGTGTATTTCTTAGTAAAAGGACAAGTAACAGAGGAGGATAAGGAGACGATCCATTTTAAAGACTAACTCAAAAGAGCAGACACAACCTCCAATGTCTTGTTACAGTAAGTCTTCATAGTTTAAATGCCATATGCTCACAAACCAACTTTTTTCCTATGTTTAAAGGAAAAGTCTGATTCTTTCTATCATTTAGTGTAATGTTTAACTGCAAAACAAGAAAAAAACCTCTATAAAGTAAATGTGACTTAACAACATAAAAAGATTAAGTTTCACTCAAATAAAAAACAATGTAGAGTAGGTAGTGTAGCTCAGTGTGGTGGCACACAACTGTAATCCCAGTACTTGGGAGACTGAGACAGGTGGATGGCAGGTTCAAGGACAGCCTCAGTAAGTAGCGAGACTCTCAACTTTGGGAGACACTGTCTCAAAATAAAAATAAAAAAATAGGGCTGGGGGACATAGCTCAGAGGTAGAATTCATCTGGGTTCAATCCCCAGTACCACAGGGAAAAAAAAAAAAAAAGAAAGAAAGTAGCTTCCAGGTGTCATCAGGGGTCCAAACTCCTAGCATCCCACCTCGCCATCTGTCCAGAGACCTGAGCCTCTTGTTAAAACCTTTCTCCTTCTCCACAGTGCAGAATCTTGGCTGCCCATGGCTGCTCATTTTGGTTGAGTCTGCCACGCCTCTTTGCAGCTGGGTGCGGCCATGCACTGCAGCCTTTCCCAGTGGAAGGCCCACAGAAGCAACACAGACAGCTTCTTTTTCACTTGCTAAGATGAGATTTCTGGGCCTGGCCCTCACTTCTCTTTCATTTTATTTTTGGATGGATGATAGTGGTTACAGCTAGAGTGACCTTGGAAGCCACACAACAAAGGTGATAGAGTCACCAAGAGCCTCAGTCCCTGAATGACTAGAGCAAAAGTACTGTTTCCTAGAGCCCTTACACAACCTGTTGCTCAAGAGAGGAACACTCGGTTCTCCACGGCACCAAGTCTGATTCTGCTTGTTGCAGTAACCTAGCTACCTTAACTAAGATAGGTAGCATCCTACGCATGGCTTACCTTTTCAGACTTACTGCAAGGCTCAAGAGGGCTGTGAAGCCAAAGTGAGTGACAGCTGCCATCTTCAGAGCACTGCAGCCACTCAGGAGGAGGGAGGCAGACAGACAGAGCCAACAGACCTCCCCTGTCTGAATTGAGCTCTTTAAATACGCTTGCTGGAAATCACCCACTAAACCTCATATTGGGCAGAACGTTGTCACATGATCACACCTAGCTGAAAGGAGACTGGGGAGTGTAGTTTGTGTGTGTGTGTGTGTGTGTGTGTGTGTGTGTGTGTGTGTGTGTGTATGTCGGGTACTGGGATTGAACCCAGGGGAATTATATCTCTGAGCTACACCCTCAGACCTATTTATTTCTTATTTTGAAACAGGGTCTCACTAAGTTGCTGAGGGTCTCTGTAAGTTGCTGAGGCTGACCTCAAACTTGTGATCCTCTTGTCTTAGCCTCTCAAGTACTGGGATTACAGATGTGTACCACCACACCTGACTGGAAGTGTATTTGGGGGAGGGGGTGGGCTTGCAAAAGAAAGTTAAAGTTCTGCTCTCTCTCTCTCTCTCTCTCTCTCTCTCTCTCTCTCATGAATGAGAATGTACTTAGGGGAAAAGGGCGATTGGGCTTGGCAGTGACGATGAAGCTGACGAGGCCTGTGCTCCAGGATGATGCTCTCACTTAAGGAGGAGTTCAAGTTCCTCAAGTGCCCAGAGAATGTCATCTCCCTGCAGATCTGGGGATGTTGCTGGTGTTGCAGCTCCCCCTTGGGTGATGGCCTGCCTAGGGGATCTTCGCTGATAGAATTTGTTTCTGGGTGGCTATTGTAGCACTACACTGTAGAGCAGTTTCCCCAAGATAGTCTCTCTTCTTCTGCAATTTATATTGGTAAACCCTGAAATAAACTCAGGTTAGGGATTTTCTAACTGGCCTCCAAACCCATATTTATCCTGTTTGACGACACCTTTTCAATGTAACATAACTACGGATGACAGATGTAACATAACTACGGATGTATGCTCCTGTCATTGGTGAAAACCTCAGATTTCCTGTCACATGGAATGTCATTTGTGGTGTCTTTGCTGAGAGTATTATTAATCCAAATGAATTGCATGCATATATTCTATGCAATTTTGATTGGAACTACAGCTGATTCATTTCAGCCTCAGGTTAAGTGCTCCTTTCCTTTACTAATGTAGTGGCTGCTTAAGAGAGGCAAATGGAGAGAGAACCGAGAAATGTGCTTGTAGCCATCGCTTTCAAAATATCATTAAAACAAACAGTACACTTTCATTTTTCATATCTCCAGTACTGAAGTGATACAATATTCTTACTATGCCAAGAAATGCATGAATTTCCTAATAGGGAAAATATTTCTCCTGGATTGATATTTCCCTAAAGAAGAGGTAATGTCTGTCTGCCTGCTTCCCTCTCTCGGTACTGGGGATTGAACCCAGGTACGCTCTACCTCTGAGCTACACCGCCAGTCCTATTTCCCTAATTTATATTTTTATTTTGAAACAGGATCTCACTAAGTTGTTGAGGCTGGCCTTGAATCTGAGATACTCCTGTCTCAGCCTCCCGCGTACAGGGATTTCAGGCATGCACCACCATGCTCAGCAATAGAATAGGTAGTTTCTTTTGGTTACAAACTATTTCTCACCCTTGTATTAAGGTGAGAACAAGTTCCCAAAATACCAGTTATACATTCCTGTGGCCAATCACTTTGGAGCAGAGTCTTTGTAAGCAGTGTCTGAGATTATGGCATATACTCTAGGAGCGATCAGTGACTTGGTGCCTCAGAAATGGGATTCTCTTGGGAGAGCCTTGTAATTATAGCCATATGCTTGAAAATAGTTGCCACTGAGTTAAGGGATCACAGGGAACCCTGTCAGGAAGGACTTTTGGGGTTTGTGGCCACATCATCGAAGTGTCCTTCGATATCCCCTCTCCCCTCTTTCTAGGGAAGCAGAAGTTTTGGCCGGGTCTCTTGTGCAACTAGGTGTGTCCATGTGTAGGAGTCCTAGCCAATAAGATGTTAGCAGGATGCCACGTGCAACTAACTTCTAGATCTCTAAATCGTCCTCGAAGTGAGAGGAAGCACCTTTCCTTTCCTCTCTTTTTTGTACTGGGGATTGAACCCAGGGGCATTCTACTTCTGAACCTCACCTCCAGCTCTTTTTATTTTATTTTATTTTTAAACATGGTCTTGCTAAGTTGCTGGGGCTTTCTTTGAACCTGTAATTCTCCATTTCAGTCTCCCAAGTGCTGGGATTACAGACGTATACCACCACGCTAGGCTAAGATGCACCATTTCTTTCTTCTCCTTTCTCTGCTGACTGGCATGCAGGGGAGGGCTGGAGCTGGGCAGTCATATTTGAATAACAAACCAGAAGGAGCCTGGTATCCTGGCACCATAGAACTGCCAGAGTGCTGGACTGCTCGGACTGTCACTGAAGAAGAAGTAAACTTCCATTTTGTCTAGGGTACTGTCATTTCCAATGGATCTCTTACAAAAGCCAAACCAATATACCTCTGAGGGCAGGGTCCTTCCGCCGGTGCAGCCTCCATGTCTTTGGTCCAGGGCCAGATGCTATTAACTTTCTGCACAGCTGGGCTCATCATCATCACAACCAGACAATGCCAGCCAAGGGGTACTCTCACTGCTTACATTTTCCTTCTCATCCTGAGACCTGGCAGAGCCAATTCATACTCCAGTTCATACTCCAGGTGTTGCAGGCACTGGAAATCAAATTTACTTGCATCAGGCCTATGCAATGTAGTCTCATCCATCTGATCTGACCCAATGCCCGTTTCATCTTTGGATGTTGTAGGAGGCGCGCTGGGTGGAATCTGGAAAAGGGAGAACTCGGCCCGGGTGTGTTGTTTGCTAGTGTGATGCTCTGACCCTCAATTTTCCTGGACAGGTTGGGATTTGAACATTTTCCCCAGAGCCTCAATTTGCTTATTCAGTGATTAACCCTTTGGTGCCTGGAGATAATGAGGAAAGAAGAGCCCTGGAAGTCACTGTGTCCTCCCTCTGTCACTGAATTAGAAGAGGCTCCACAAATGTGCTGCGGCAGGCTTCTGTGAAGGCCACCTGTTAACTCCCAGTCATGTATGTGAACTTGGATCACATGTGTGCAGACACTCTAAGCAGGTCTCTCAATAATTCATACACTTTTACTCTCTTCCCTAGGTAATTCCCACCCTCTTGTCCTCCCAGACACTGTCTAGATATCTAGATAATTCCTTCAGGTTTCCTCTACAGAAAGGTTTCATGTATGGAAGATGACCTTACAAACCCAAGTCTTAAGAAAAAGTATAAATCAGCTGGCCGTGATGGTGCTTGTCTAGAATCCTGTACTTGGGAGGCTGAGGCAGGAGGATCACAGATTTGAGGTCAGTCTTGGCATCTTAGCGAGATCATGTTTCAAAATAATAAATAAAAAAGGATGGGGGTATAGCTCAGAGTTAGAACTCTCCTGGGTTCAATCCATAATACCACAAGGAAAAAAAGAAAAGAAAAGAAAAAAAGTATAAATGTTTATCCAATTGCATATGAGGATATTTAGTCATTTCTGGATTTAAGTATAGTTACTTTCCTTTGAAGCCAAGTTTATATTTCCTTTGGAGAGAGGAGTTAGCACAGTTGCCCGATTCTCTCTGCTGCCTTGCCTTCTGTTTCCTTTTTCCCACATTGCTCCCAGTCTTGTCACTACGGGCTCACGCTGCTGATTGAACAGCAGCAGCCAGAGTCTTGTTGACCTTTGCACCCCAATCCCAGCACCATGATGAGGGAATGAGTGAGTGAATGAATGAAGGTGGATTGCGTATCCGGGACAGGCAGTGTGTGCATGATAAGATACAGGTTAGTGTTGGATGAAATGGTGGTTAAATGGCCTGATTTCACTGAAACCCTATCTTACTGCTATCACCGAAATGGAGACCTGTAGGAAAGATACAAGGATTGGAGGATGAAAAGCAAAGTCAACATGGTGCTGGAATTCTATTACATTCTCAGTGATTTTATTTAATGTTGTAATATGTTGGCCTTTTAAAAGAGATCTACTTATAATAGGAAAAATTCAGGTTTTTTTTTATCTTATTGTTATTTCTTTTTGTCTTAGTTTTTATAGTCAAATAATTTTATGTTCTGAAAGTAGCACATAACATTAAGGATAAAATTATATATTCCACATGTTTTGACTTTATTACTTTTCTTCAGTTGTTTTTAATTTTCACTTTATTTTTACTTGTTCATGACTTTACAAATGAAAACATACAGAGTATATGCTATTAGTATAAACACTGTGAAAGCTGTACTAGGGACTGGTTTTCCTTTGCTTATAAAAAACTATCATTTTGGGAACTTTCTACTTATTTATTTATTTATTTATTTATTTATTTATTTATTTATTTTTTAAATTGGTGCATTGTAATCATATATCGTTGTTAGGTACAAGCTGGTAAAGGCATACATGCACACATTTCTCATTGAACCCTTCCCCAATTCTCCCGCCCCACTTCCTCCCCCCTCTCCTTCTCATGTTCAGTTTAGTGATTGACTTTGATATGTTTGTGAAAGTACATCATGTGCATTAGGGTGTTTCCCTCCTCCCTCCCCATCACCTTCAGTTAAGTCACCTTCTTTGATGACTAATGTTTCTCCCTCATCTAGAGTCCCTCTTATGACCCACTTTTCCCCTAGCTTCGGCATATTAGGGAGAACATCCAATTTTTTACTGACTAACCTCACTTAGCATAGTGTTTTCCAGTTCCATCCGTTTCCCTGCAAATAACATGATTTTGTTCTTCTTTATAGCTGAGTAAAATTCCATTGTGTACATATCCCATAATTTTGTAATCCATTCCTCTGTTGATGGACATCTTGGCTGGTTCCATAGCTTGGCAATTTCGAATTGTGCTGCATAGAAGCTCTTCAGGTTAACGCAGTCCCATGTATTGATCTTCCTTTGGGGAACTTTATTTTTGGGATTTCCCTTAAGCCATTTAATTTTCTAATAATCAAAACCAAGTTTATTCATTACAACATACTCTCAATAAGTAAATAGCTATATTTTTGTGTGTGTGTGTGTGGTGCTGGGGATTGAACCCAGGGGCATTCTACTTCCGAGCTACACTCCCAGCCCTATTTTTTATTCTTTGTTTTGAAACAGCGTCTCACTAAGTTGTGGAGGGACTCACTAGGTAGCTGAAGCTGGCCGTGAACCCAGATCCTCCAGTCTCAGCCTCCCAAATGCTGGGATTACAAGTGTGCGCCGCCACGCCCAGCTAAATAGCTGCATTAAAAAAAATTTTTTTTCAAGTAAACTGCAGCCATAAGAGAAAGTAAATTGGTGACTCATTTTTTAAATCTCAGAGCACGTGCCTTAGAAACAGAGATGTGAAATCAGTGCCAACAGTCATTTTTAAGCTAATAGCCTTACATTAGTCTTACATTTCTTCAGTTTTCTCATTTTTATTTCAGTAAAAATGGAGGTTTTAGCCAGGTATGATGGTACACACCTGTAATCCCAGTACTTGAGAGGCTGAGATAGGAGGATCTCAGATTTGAGGCCAGCTCAGCAACTTAGTGAGGCCTTGTTTCAAAATAAAAAATAAAAAGAGCTGGGGGTGTAGCTTACAGGTAGATTGCCCCTGGATTCAATCCTCAGTGCCAAAAGAGGGGAAAAAAATAAAGAGGGAGTTTTCAAAAAAAATAATAATAAAAAGGAAGGAAAGAATTACTGACCCTGGAGCAGGAGAGGCAGCCCAGAAAACAGAGGTCAACTCAATGTCTGTGGAAAAGTAGTTTGGGAGCTTGAAGCGGCTCTGGCGTGTCAAGAGAGCTGCTGCAGCTCTGGGAAATATCTTGTTCTGAACCGTACTCTTCAGGCTCTGTAAATAAATCACCAAGAATTATTTATTCCTGCTGTGTTCTTTAGGCGCGCTCTCTTGCAAACTCGTTCTCTGTCTTTTTTTGCCATCATATGAGTGGAGTGGTCTCCTTTAGATGTTGACATCTGTGACTTTCTCACTTTCCCAAATGTTTTAACAAGTGATCATCTCAAAAACATTATTCTTTCTTTTTTCATTTATAAATTGTGGGTGACAAGACTTAGGATATCTTATCTTTAATGAGTTACTTGGGGGATAATAATGTTCTTCTGTAACTTCCTTAATTTGATGACTCTTCTTAGTGAGTGGACAAAAGTATATTCAGGTGCCAAGTTCTAAAAGGAAAACTAACTCTTTCTCTCTCTCTCTCTCTCTCTCTCTCTCTCTCTCTCTCTCTCTCTCTCTCTCTCTCTCTCGCTGGAGATTGGACTAAGGGGCATTCTACCTATACCCAGCTACACCCCCCCCCTTTTACTTTTAAATTAGAGTCTTGCTAAATTGCTGAGGCTGGCCTACAACTTGCCATCCTCCTGTCTCTGCCTCCCAAGTACTGGGGTTACAGATGTGCACCACTGTGCCAGGGTAAGAAAATCTCTCCTAGTAGGGATATTGGTAGTTACATAAAAGTAAACAATCAGAGGAAATTTTCATAATGTCTAGTGGAGTCAGAGAAACACAACTTTTTGCTGCTTTAATTTCATGCCCCTCCCCCAAGTTCAACAATGTCACCAGGTTGAGAAACACAGAAGAGAGAGATTAATCATTAGGCAAAACACACCCTTCTGCCCCCTCCCCTCAGCTTCCAGAAATGCGAGGGATTCAAAACTACGCAACATTTAATCAGAGTGGCTGTTTTTTTCCCCTATTAATATACAATCTGTTGTTCCTTTTTCTAATGCCTTTTGAAGGAGAAAAGGTGATTTGTTTTGCTCCACTCACGTCTCCCTTTTCAATCTCTAGGGTGTATTTTCTAGAGAAATCTCCCCCACCTATCCTATCTGGTATTCATTATTTTCTTTACTTTTATATACTATTGATTTCAAAACCGATCTTAACATAGAACTCAGTTATTTTAGAAAGGACTGTACCATGTCTTTTTAAATCTTTTTCAGGACTCACACATAAGCCTTGAAGTGTAGGTTAAGGGTGTGTTTTTTTTCTTTATGTTCATTGTACTGGTGTTTCAATGGTTGCTTATCTGAGTTGGCTAAAACCTTGTATTCTAAAAAGGGTATTTAACAGATTTTCTCCCCTTTCATATTCCCTCCTTTTCTTTGTTCAGTCCTATCTTCTTTCTTTCCTTTTTTTTTTTCATCCTTTTTTCCTCCCTCAAGGATTTCTCTCATCCTTACCTCCTTCAGATTCTCAGTACTTGGGTTAGATGCCAGAAATACAAACTCTGGTAAGGAGTGGCACACCTCTGTACTGACAGTACTTAGGAGGCTGAGACAGGAGAACAAGCTTTAGGGCAGCCTGGGCAACTTGGTGAGACCCTGTTTTAAAATAAAAAATAAAAAGGGATAGAGGTGTAGCTCAGTGGAAGAATGCCTAGAATGCCTTTGGACTCAATTCCCAGTTTCATCCCACCCCCCCGCCAAAGAAAAAAAAAATTAGTAAGGTAAAATCTTACCCAAGCCAGGTACAGTGCTGTAGGCCTGTAATACCAGTATTTGGGGAGGCTGAGGCAGGAGAATTTCAGGTTCAAAGCCAGTGTATGATAACTGAGACTCTGTTAAAAAAAAACAAAAAACAAAAAACACATGGCTAAAAGTGTAGCTCGGTGGTAGAATAGAAGGTTTCTGTGCTCAATCCCCAGTAATACACACACATACACACACACACACACACACACACACACACACACACACACACACACACACTCCTATCCATTGAGGGGCGGGGGAAATCCAGCCCTCAAGGAACTCACAACTATCTGTGAACTGCCCATTCCCCTGCAGTGGGACAGTGTCCTCAGAGAGGGGTGCAATGGCTCCTTGGAAGGAAGACTAGGGAAGCCCTCCTGCCAGTGATGAGACACAAGAGTGGAGAACCTGAGTCTGTGAAAAGCTCTCTATGCAGATTTTATAGGGTGGGATGGGAGAGATATTCCATATAGAGGAAGTAACAGATTCAAAAATAAAAAGAAATTGTGGAGTCTGGGGAAATGCAAATTGGGATAAATATGGGAATTGGTCAGAGATGGGGCTAAAAGTTGGCCTGTCAGGCCTCCTGATAAATTTAAATTTTAGACTGCAGGCACTGGAGCCACAAATGGTTTTGCAAAGTAGAGGCCTGTTTGGAGTTAAAATAGGCCAAAATAGACAAGAAAAGATATATAGGGAGAAAAATAAAAATACTGCAATAGTCCAGGTAAGAAACGATAAAGGTACCTATGGGGCAATGTACAAAGGGAGAAAATGAGGGGTGAACCTGCAGCATATTTAGGGGAACACTGGATAGGACTTAATGGATGATTAGGTGTGGGGCTGAGGGAGTAGGGGTCTCCCAGCCCAGCGGGTTTTCTGTTTTGTGACCTGGCACTCTTCACTGAGCTGTAACACTGGAAGTGCGGAGCGTTGGGGGAGGAAAGATGATGACTTCTTGGCACTAAGTTGGACAGGCTAAGGAACCATCTTGCCAGCGGAAGCTGTTGCTAGAAAGAAGAACCCAGAAAGAAGTTAAATCAACGCAGCTATTGTGATGTGTTGGTGGGAGAAATCTCAAACTCTAATGGAAAAGAAATTAGGAACCAAGGAATTGATTCTTGGGGAAAAATTGTAAGGACACACACATGGCTAGCATCAGGGTAAAAGTATTCATTGGGGGTTAGAGCTAAAATAACATGGATTATGAAGTTTATCAGTATTTTTCTAAAATACTCCTGGAAGACTAAGGAACTTTGTGCCTTATGTTCTCTTAGATTGTGCGCTATAAGTTTCAGTTGCTGGAAACAGTTTAGCGGTATTGTCTTAAACTGCATTTCTGTGGGAAAGAGGGCTCTTCATTGACAAAATGCTTTGCTGTTATTGGAGCTGCAGAACTGTGTTTAGCACTGCTACCCTGGCCAGTGGCTGAGGACCTTCAACTTTTCCTAAAAAAGAGTCTGAGAATTTGCCCACTGCACCTCTAGGCCTTCGTGCAGGTGATGACAATTATCTAACTAATTTGGCATCCCTCCAGAACGCTGGTTACCAAACTGCAAGGGTCCGTGCTGAACTAGCGGTTATTTCACAAGCATTTTCACGAGTGCTTATTTATCTGCATGTGTGGAATTCCTGTTCAGAGGTTGTTTTTCTGAACTGGTTGGTTGAACCAGATTACAAACTGACTCTGGTGTGAACAGGAACCTATTTACAATGTAGGTTTCCCAAGCCACTTTTCTGGATAAATTTCCAAATCATCCAATATTATTTTTTCTAGTCTTACAAAAGAAAAAGCTGTACCTATAGGGTATGGACTTCTTTTAGATTTCAAAGTGTTAAGTAGTGATGTGGACTGCCTTAAGATCTTTGGAAAGTTTAAATTTCTTCTAGAAATCAATTACAGAATTAAGTATAACCACCAATTTTAATTAATCCATAAATTTAAGAAATGTGAAGCTCAGTGGTGGCACATGCCTGTAATTCCAGTACTTGGGAGGCTGAGACAGAAGGATTGCAGGTTCATGGACAGCCTTAGCAAGCAGTGAGACTCTCTTCAACCTAATGAAACCCTGTTTCTAAATAAGAAAATCAGGTTGGGGTGTAGTTCAAAGGTGGAATGCCTCTGGGTTCAATCCCCAGTGACACACACACACACACACACACAAAGAAATGTGTAGTAAAATTTGTTTACATACTGAAGAAAAACAGACTTAACTGGTTTATGATTTTGAATATTAATAAATTGGGTCAGATTTGTAAAATTTATGTTCATGGATGTTTTGGTTGTTGTTATAGGACTTCTTATTATGTTGGTCACAAGTATGAATTAAATTTTCTTGCCAGGCATGGTGGCACACAGCTGTAATTCCAGTGCTTGGGAGGCTGAGACAGAGGATCACAGTTTTGAGGCTAGCCTCAGCAAACTAGTGAGACCCTCAGAAAGCTGGTGAGACACTGTTTCAAAGTAAAAAAAAAAAAAAAAAAAAAAAAAAAAAAAAAAAAAAAAAAAAAAAAAAAAAAAAAAAAAAAAAAAAAAAAAAAAAAAAAAAAAAAAAAAAAAAAAAAGGACTGGGAGTGTAGCACAGAGGTAAAATGCCCCTAGATTCAACCCCAGAACCAAAAAAAAAGAAAGAAAGAAAACCTTTTTCTTCCTCATGGAAACTCTTAATTCTCTAAGTTTTTTTTTTTCAAACATAGACACAAGTTTTATTTCTTTGTGTTATTAATTTTGTGTCACCACAGAAGGTAGCCCAGTGTTATTTTGAGATTGGTTTATTTTCCCTGGACATTTGGGATGAATAGCTGAGCATAACAAATTATTCTATATGCTCTAGTTTCAAACGTTTAAAGTGGAATCCAAGTTTTAGCATCAGGAACCAATTAAATGATAGTTAGATCTGACTGAAAAATTAATGGTCCAGAACAGAAACCGTGTAGCATTTTTTTTTTAACATTTCTGTTTTAAATAAAAATCTGGATGGTTCCCAGTAAAATACAAAAAGTGTCACTTTTTTTTAAACCTATGGAATATAAATTGAGCCACACCCAAGCTCAACATCACTGATGAGGACTGCATTCATGGTCCACTATTAAACACGGGCTGTCTATCATCCTTCCTGGCTCCTAAGACATTGTCCACAAAACACGTAGCACACAGCACAGAGGGGCAAGGAAAGAACTGCAGTGCCTTTTCAGGGGATATGACTTGCTCCTTAAACATAATTATTTTATAGCTCTGTCATCCAGCTTGATTGCAGGGGCATTTGATTTCTCCCAGAGAAATCAGTCAGACTCATGTTAGTAGTTTGTACTAATGATAAATAAATCAGCAGAAAAAATGTTGATGTTCGGCCCGCCGACTTAAACCTTGTTAATGTGCCTTGACAGAACACAGTGGCCTTAGATTAGATGCTAGTGGCAGGGTTCAGGCTGGAACATTTGGCTGCTGCTTCAAGCACCCTGCACTGAAAGCTCCTACAGTACCTTTAATCTGGCTCTAATTCAAACCTATCAGTGATCACTTAGCCTGCTGGACTTCTTCTGTCAGTCGTTTTGCCAAAAAAGATTTCATGGGTAGCAGTATCAGAAGCATTTTTGTAATTAAATTATTGTCGCTTTACTGGAAAATCTCCTTACATTTGCAAAGCTGAGTGCCCCCCCCCCCTTGTCTGCAAAGGCACTCTTGGCTGTGTGTCTTTCCTGCCTAATGGCCTCCTTACCACAATATTCATTCTGGTCGGGTTACTCTAGCCATTACTTTCCAGAGACAGTCCAAATCCCTCCATGATGACAGAAGTCATTTGATCGTGAGGAACAAGAACTAAGAAGGGCAACAATAATGTCTTTAGGAACTTTTTGTGGGATTTTAAGATAATTAATTCTGTGATAAGAATAGATTCTGTATTTCTAACTTGGGATATGGCATCTTAACATTTATCCTGAGGAACTGAAGGAGCATACTTACTACAAAAAAAGAAAAAAAAAAAAAGGTAACCATTTCTGCACTGCTGCTTCCTCCTTTGAGATCTGATGCATTCTGTCCCTTCTCCCTTTTAGAACTGTAATTATGTGCTTACCCACCTGCCTTTCACGGCAACTTCCTTGAGACCTGTAGCATTGATTCTTCCTGCCTCTGTGATGCCTGCCTGCCCTTAGCAAGTGCTCATTGAATAAAATATTCATTCTGGCCCTTGGCTCCTCCCCTGGGAGATCCTGTCTTCAGTCTTGCTCAGCTCTGTGCAGTGCCTCAGGGAAGCTGACCCCACTGGGCTGTTTCTCAGGCTCCCACCACTATCTTCCTTCTGGGTTTGGGAAGTAGGAGGCTGTTTCAGTTTGGTCCGAAATGTTCCTCAAAAGCCGACGTCTTGCCAGGTATGGTGACTTGTGTCTATGATCTAAGTACTTGGGAGGCTAAGACAGGATGATTGAAGGCTCAAGGCCAGCCTCAGCAACTAGTGAGATTCTCAGCAACTTAGTGAGACACTGTTTCAAGATAAAGAATAAAACAGAGCTGAGAGTCTAGCTCAGAGGTGGAATGCCCCTGGATTCAATCCCCAGCACCAAACCAAACCAAACCAAACCAAACCAAACAACCCCCTCCAAAGAAAAAAAAAAAAAAACCCAAAACAACAACAACAACAAAACTCATGTATTGAAAGCATGTCCCCAAGGCAGCAAAGTTCAGGGGTGGGGCATGGCTGGAGATGGGTCATTGTGGATGTGGTTTTGGGAGCTATATATGTCTTGGTCCCCTCCTCTCACTCTTTCTGTTTCCAGCCACTACCATCGACAGCAGCTTTTCTGCACCACCTGCCCTGCTGCCAGGGTTTCTGCCCTAAAGCCCCAGCACCAAGCTTTCTGTCACTTTGAACTGGATGACCATGAACTGACCTCTGAAACCTCCCAAACCTCTGAAATCATGCCCCCTAAACAAACCTTTCCTCCTCTAAGTTATGCTTGTCAGGTACTCAGGCCACAGTGATGGAAAAGCTAACTCGAACATAGGAAGTGGTGGGAGTTAAAGGGCATCAGGATGGAAGAAGCCAGGGCATTTTTCTGCTCTCTGCATTGGGCAGCTGCACAACCTTTTTGCCTCCAGCTTCAGATGGACAGACTTCCACGGTTCCAGCTTCTTTGAGGTGACACTATTCTCTGGGCTCTGAGAATACTGCTTCCCCTTCATTCCTCCAGCACAGGTAGGGGCTTTCTTCTCTTGCTGATTTCTGGGTTACTTCATCTTCCCCAATTTGGTTTCTCAGCAATTTCAACACTTTTTCTAATTCCTTGTGTAAGTTCCCTCCATTTTCAATATATACAGTATTATTTTGTAAAACAAAGTTGAAATCACACCTCCTGATCCTAAAGTGCTTAAGAAGGAAAGAATTGCCATATGCCTCAGAGGTGAGTAGCAGGATGGGATCTTTGAGTTCATTGTAGGGCTTCTGAAGGGGGCCTCTGCTGATGGCAGAGTCAGAGTTTTCTCTGGTGATCTGATCCCTCTACTTCTTGAAAATACCTGATCCTTACACATTACCTTGATAGTCTTGATTTTGTCCTCCAACTTGGAATTATGGCAGCATACTTTATTTATTTATTTATTTTATTGGTGCATTGTAATCATATATCTTTTGAGGTACAAGCTGGTAAAGGCATACATGTACGCATCTCTCATTTAACCCTTCCCCAATTCCTGCCCCATTCCCTCCCCCTCCCTCCTTCTTATGTTTGGTTTAGTGATTGATATGTTTGTGAAAGTACATCATGTACATTAGGGTGTTTCCCTCTCCTATGTCCCTGTCACCTTCAGTTAAGTCACCTTCTTTGCTCATCTAAGATTTCTCCTTCATCTAGAGTCTCTCTTATGACCCACTTTCTCCCTAGCTTCCGCATAGTAGGAAGAGCATCTGAGTTTTTACTTTTTGTGACTGACTAATCTCACTTAACATAATGTTTTCCAGTTCCATCCATTTCCCTGCAAATGACATTGATGTTGTTCTTCTTTATGGCTGAGTAAAATTCCATTGTGTACATATCCCATAGTTTTGTAATTCATTCATCTGTTGATGGACATCTTGGCTGGCTCCATAATTTGGCAATTGTGAATTTTGCTGCTCTAAACATAGATGTACATGCATTAGTCTGGTAGTTTGGTTTCCATTCTTTTGGGTAGATACATAGACATGATATTGCAGTATACTTTAAGTGTATCCTAATGCTTTTAGGGCATATCCTCTTTTCCTGGTGTGAAGGGGCACTCCCAACCTACTACCTTAGTAATTTGGCAGAGTAGGAGCATGGCCATGGGTTCCCAGAATGACTCACAGCAACTCTTATTGACAGAGAAAAGACAGGGCATGGGACAGTGCTACTGTTGACCCCTTTCTTAAGGTGGGAAAAGACCAAATCTGTTTAATGTTTTTGAATTTCTACCAAAATCAATCTGAATAGCTACTGGGGTAAGCAAACTTAATGGCCAAATTTCCTTAGAACTCCTAATTTTCTACAGTTTAAAATTCTTTGTATATTTTCACAAGGAGCTACAAATGAATTCAAACTCACATGGATTTCCTTCTTCCCTTTTCTCATCATTGTAGTCCTTCTTTATACTTCACTGGGCCATGAGAAGGAAAAGGAATCCAGTTGACATCAAATTAGGAACATTCGTTTATATTCTTAATATGCTTGCATTTCCTCTGTATGGCTAAACCACTGTTCCGGTCTGCATTCTTACAGCTATAATCTAAAAGATGGACCATGTAACTTAGAGGACAGATTTATTTTCTTATGGTTTCAGGTTCAGTCCATGTGAGGCCACAGACCCTGGATCTCTGGGCATGGGGATGGGTGGCAGAGAGGGGATGAGCACCTGGCCTGTGCTCCTCATGTCATGGTGGCTGGAAGCAAAAGAACAGGGGGAGGAGGAACCATATATAATCCCAAGGCCAACTCCCCAGGGATCCACCTCTCCAGCAACACCCAGATGAACCCATTATAATGGATTTTATCTTGTACTGGGATTATAACCCTCATGATTCAACTATATCAACCCTGAATATTAATAAATGAAAACTTTAGGGGTCATTTTTTTTCTGGTTGTTCTTTTTTTTTTTTTTTTTTTAATGTGCTTTTCTTGGTGCATTATGAGAGATTTTAGCAAGGTTCTGTGTCCTTATTTCTCCTGTGGGGTTGCCTGTACAACTAGGCAATTGCCAGATAGTGAGTTGCCTATTGTTGGGAGGGGGCCCTCTAATGTCTTGGCATGCAAGATTAGTAAAACCTGATATTTCAGGATGTATGATTTTTACTATACAAAATCCTATGTTTAGTCAGGATCATCAAATGATTTTGGGGAGGATGCTATCTGTATGGGTTTAATTGGGCTAAATGACACAAAAGTGTACTAAACTGAACTAAGTACCTAGTTCCACAAGAATTTCAAAACTTTTTGTTTTTGGTACTAAGGATTGAACTTGGGAAAATTCTAACTCTGAACTAAATCCAAAACCTATTTATTTGTTATTTATTTATTTATTTATTTATTTATATATATATTTATCTAATTTTTGAAACATGGTCTTGGTAAATTGCTAAGGCTGGCATTGAACTTGAGATCCTCCTGTCTCTGCTTCCCAAGTAGAGGATTACAAGTATGCACCCCCATGCCCAGTGAATTTCTGAACTTTTGAATTAGAAGGTATTTTAAGGATCTTCTAATCCAACCGTTTTATTTTTCAAGTTAGAAAACTCAGCCTCAGACAGTGAGGATGAGCTGGCTAGTAATGAAGCAGAAATGACAATCTGGAATGGTTCCATTTTTCTACCTTTCAACAAAATGTGTGACTCTTCAGTTCCCACACGTTAGCTCTGAGGCTGGATTTTCTTCTTTGTGTCTGGACCTCAGACCTGTCAGATCTGGCCCAGATTCATTATGAAGGGCAGTCAACCACACGTGGTGCACAGGACACGGAGTTGGAAGAGGTGAGGTAGAGCACAGGTGTGGTTGACGATGGGAAGCAGGGACAACGTGAAGAGACATAGGGGGGAGAGGGCTGGTTTTGAGTCCCTGCTCCTTGCCAGGTAAGAGACCACTTTATATACATGTCAGGTGATGCTAAGATGGTGTCACTAGAGGTGGAGTGTGCAAAGGATGGGAGGTAAGGAGAGGTGCTACCCAAGAAGGAGAGGCTTGCTCTGAAGGACTCTGGCTGTGTTTGATAGGAATAACAAAAGCAAATGATGACGGTATTTGTTGTCCTTCATCTTGTCAAATACAAATGTAGGTGTTAGGGAAGCATATCAACCTTCTGGTTGCTAAACCATCCTCTTCTGTACACCTCCTCCAGGACCAAATATTATCACAATAAACATGTGAAAGCTTCAGTTTGTTCATACACTAGCACTTATAGATCTTCATGTCCACTGACATGATAAATCCTCTCTTAAGGAAAGGTGGTTTCTTGTATGTGTAAGGAAACAAACAAGATTTGGAATCTAAGCTGCTGGTGTTATGTCAGAGTGCTGTGTGTGTGTGTGTGTGTGTGTGTGTGTGTGTGTGTGTGTGTTGTGTGTGTGTGTGTGTTGTGTGTGTGTGTGTTGTGTGTGTGTGTGTGTGCATGTTTAAATCTAGAATCTTACCTTATTGTAAAGTGAAACTTGAGGGTTAAATCCCCCCCCCCAACTTTCCATGCTATCGGCCTCAATTAGGTATTCTTTTCTCATTCAATAAGAGCTCTTCACTGAAAATAAATGTCATTATGTTGTAATGAGTTTCAATATCTACTGACCTTACCTGGGTTTTGGAGGGTGAGTTGACTGTGAATAATTCCGTACCTCTTTACCCTTCTTTTGAGACACTAACTACTCATTAAATTTTCTTTTTATCCTTTTTGTTATATTTCAAAAATGCCAAGCATAAAGATTTTTTAAAAATGAAAAACTGGTGGATATACTTGAAAGTGTTTCTTTTAACTCAAAAATATAGATAGCCAAATGAGAAAGATCTAATGCAAACTTTTTGTCTTTACTTCAACTGGTTATAACTAGATCAACTGAAATTGGGTATTCCAAGTTTCATCCTGAAGCAAATTTCTATAGTTGAGTTATAAGCCCCTGAAAAATGGGGTTTATGATGAAAATGTACAAAGACCCTCAACTTTAGGACAAGGCACAACTATAATTTTACAGGCATTAGGCACCTAAAATAACTTTGTATGAAGATTACTCTGGGATTTGTCCCCCATTTTGTAGAAAATGCTTAATGTTGAACTATATTTTATGCACACAAAAAGACTTATTTCATAAGACAAGGGGCTCAGGGATTTTCATTCCAATATTCAACAGTACTATTACTAAAGGGCTCTCTCCTTCTCCTCTCATAATTGAGTGATCTTAAGTGATATTTAAAAGAAAATACCACTCTGCTGAACTTATATGTTAAGATGATATGTGACGGAGAAATTGAAAATTTTCAAGTAGAATGTATTCCAACCATGTATTTGGTATGCCATGAAACTGAATTGATGGATAATAATAGTGTCTTAATATTCTGTTCCATAGCAACCAAGAAAATGAGTTTTTATTTTTGCTTGCGTAGAACAATAGCTGAAATGCTAATATTTGTGCAGTGCAGAAAAAAAAAAAACAACAACACTTTTTTTTTTTTATCCCTAATGCTGGACAATTCTTGCTTTTTTTAATCTTTAGAATAAGAATAAAAGAGCCCAATGCTCAAGACAAGAACCAATAAGAATGTTTAAATTATCACACTATTTTCTTGGTGCTTCAGAATTTTTTTAAAAAGGGAAAATATTAATTAACTTCTACACTTAGTTTAAAAATTAGTTCTTCACATATATCTGGTTTATAAGGGCATAACTTCTATTTTAAAAATTAAGAAGCAATTATGTTTTAGTGACAAAATGTATATATTTATTGTATGCAACATGTTTTGGAATATATTACATTGGTGAATTACTAAATAGAGTTACTAAATGTGCACTATCTCACATACTTACCATTTTGTGTGTGTGTGGAAAGAATACTTACTCTATTAGATATTTTCAAGAAAACAATACATTGTTATTAACTGTAGTCTTCATGGTGTACTGTACTACAGATCTCTTAAACTTATTACTCCTTTATTCCTGTTTTTCTATCTTTTGACCAACATCAATCCAAACCCTGTTCCTGGCTACTCAGTTGTCTTCAGCCCCTGGTAACCACCATTTTATTCTCTGCCTTTATGTTCAATTTTTTTTTTTTTTTTTTTTTTTTTTAGATTTTAGATTTCACATGTAAGTAAGATCATAAAGCATTTGTTTTTATGTGGCAGGCTTATTTTACTTAACATAATATATATTCTCCAGGTTCATATGTGTTGCTGCAAATGGTAAGTTTTCTTTTTTTCTAAGGCTGAATTGTATTTCATTATGAATATATCCATTTTCCTTATTAATTCATCCATAAATGGACAATTAAGTTGATTTCATATCTTAGCTACCATGAATAATGCTGCAGTAGAGATAGATGGGAGTGCACATCATGTCTCTTCAACACACTGATTTAATTTCTTTTGGATATGTACCCAGTAATGGGATTGCCAGATCATATGGTAGTTCTATTTTTAATTTTCTGAGAAACCACCATACTGTTTGCCATAATGATTGCACTAATATACATTCTCATCAATAGTGTACAAGAGTTTTGTTTTCTCCACTTTCTGAGCAACTCTTATTATCTTTTTAATAATAGTCATTCTAACATATGTGAAATAATATCTCATTGTGGTTTCAATTTGTATTTTCCTAATGATCACTGAAGTTGAGCATTTTTTCCATATATCTGTTGGCCACTGCTATGCCTTTCTGCTCCTTTCTTCCTTCCTTCCCCCATTTTAAAAATCAGGTTTTTTTGTTCTCTTGCTATTGAGTTGTTTGAATTCTTTATATATATTGGATATTAAGCCCTCCTCAACGGTTTGCAAATATTTTCTCTGATTTCATAGACTATCTCTTCACTCTGTTGGATGTTTCCTTTGTTGTGTAGAAGCTTTTTAGTTTGATGTAATTCCATTTGTTTATTTCAGGGTTTTTTTGCCTGTGCTTTGGGAATCAAATTGAAAAAAAATCATTTCCCATTCCAATGTCATGGTGCTTTACCCTTGTATTTTCTTCTAGCAGTTTTACCATTTTAGGTTTTGTGATTAAGTCTTTAATCCATTTTGAGTTGATTTTGATATATTATGTGGGAAAAGGTCTAATTTCATTCTTCTATATGTGGATATTTAGTTTTGTCAATACTATTTATTGAAGAAACTCCTTTTTCCATTGTGAGTTCTTGGCATCTTTACTGAGAATCAATTGTTGAATACATTTATATTTGTTCATCAGTTGATGGATACATATTATATATTCTCATCTTTGTTGAGAATCAATTGATGTTTATATCCATAAATGCATGACTATATTTTTGGGCTCTCTATTCTGTTCCATTGGTCTATGTGTCTATTCTTACACCAATATTCTTAATACCAGAGCTTTGTAGTATAGGTCGATGCTAGTATTATGAGGCCCCCAATTTTTTTTTCTTTCTCGAGATAGGTCTTTTGTGGTTCCATACATGTTTTAGGATTACTTTTTCTATTTCTCTGAAAAATCTCATTGGAATTTAGATGGCAATTATATTAAATCTGTAGATCACTTTGAGTAATATGAAATATTTTAATAATGTTAATTCTTCCAATCTATGAACATGAGATATCTTTTCTCTTATATCTTATTTATTTTCTTTCATCAATGTTTTACAGTTTTCAGTGAAAACGTCTTTCACTTTCTTGGTTAAAATTACTTCTAAGCTTTTTATTTGTTTTATAGCTATTGTAAATCAAATTGTCCTTGATTGATTATTCAGAATCTTTATTGTTGGTATGTGTAAATACTACTGATTTTTCTATGTTGAAGTTGTATCCTGCATTTTTTTTTGTACTGGGCATTGAGCTCAGAGGCATTCTACCTCTAAGCAACATCCCTGGCCCAATTTTATTTCTTATTTGGAAACAAGGTCTCACTAGGTTGCTGAGAACCTCGAAAAGTTGCCAACCTCAATCCTCCAGTCTCAGGCTCCAAGTACTGGAATTATAAGCATGTGCCATCATGTCCGGCTTGTATCCTGCAGTTTAACAATTTATTTAATAGCCAGTTGTTTGGGTGTAGTCTTTAGAGTTTTTTCCATATATATGATATCAATATGGAAAAAAAATCTGTGTCTTTTGGTTTTGTACCCAGACTGTCCAATTTATGATTTCTGTTTTTCTCTGTCCATCTGCTTCTCTTTCAATATATCTATATCTATATCTATATCTATCTATCTATCTATCTATCTATCTATCTATCTATCTATCTATATCTTCACACCAAAATCTCACTGTTGTTTCTTCTTCAACTGTCACTATCCTGGATCAGAAATTTCTTGCTTCCTGCCTAGATTATTATAATGGCCTCTTTGAATTCAATTTCCCCCCTATTTTGCTGACAGGTAAATTTTCATATTTGTAACATGCTCATAAAAATTTTGATGATTCCAAATCTCTTGTTGAATTAAGTGCCAGCCACTCAGCCTGACATCACAGGGCAGGCCACCAAATTGTGCAAACTTATATTCTGGGTCTACCCTTACGTTTTCCAACTAAAGCAAAACATTTCCCATCCTGTGTTTTCCTGTTCTTAGGTTTTGGTTCACATTCTTTCTTCAGCATGATGCAATCTTCTTACAACTTATCAATATTCCACACCAGATACTGCTTTCCAGTATGGAACCCTTTCCAGCTTCTAACTAATGTGTGAAAACTCACCTTCCTTAGAGCACCTTATGGGCTTTATCTGCATATAATATTTCATTTATTCTTTTTTTTTGTGGTACTGGGGATGGAACTCAGGGGCATTCTACCTCCAAGCTATACCCCCAGTCCTACTTCCTAGTTTTTATTCTTTATTTTGAAACAGGGTCTCACTAAGTTGCGGAGGGCCTCACTAGGTAGCTGAGGCTGACCTCGAACCCGATCCTCTGGTCTCGGCCTCCCAAATACTGGGATTTCAAAGTTATTCTTAATTTTAACTTTTAAAGTATTTTCCATATCTTTTAGAAAACCCAGTTCCTTATAATCTATATAATTATCTATCTATCTATCTATCTATCTATCTATCATCTATTTGATCTCTGTTTAAATGAAATAGGTTTTTAGATGAACTAAAACTAACCTTCAAACAGAAGGTTCTGTAGAAGATTTTAGGAATGAACAGCCTGCCACCTTAACCTAAGGTATGAGTTTCTTTTTCAAAGACTATGTTTTTGTACCTGTGGCCTTTTCTTTCTGTTTCTGCTCCTTCTCCATTAGTACTATATAAAATTAGACAGAATATTAAAGTTATTAACTTTATTTTTGTGATGATATATGAAGCCTACTCTGGGTCTACATGACACAATTGATTCTCATTTTTCAGTTTCTCTACTTGTAAATTTGCCTAGTCACTAAAATCCCCAAATCAATACTTATGGCACTTTCATCGTCCTTCTTGGACAAATGCAGAGTGATTATAAAAATTTGATTTGCCCCGTGCGCATGTTCTGAAGTTCAACAAAATGATACTCTGCTGTCTTCCTTTGGCTCTCATATTATGAACAAATATCCTTTTTCTATAGTCCCTTTAATGCCACATTTCCCATGTTCCTGTGATTGTTCTTGGTGATTTCACAGTTTAAAGTTGCTCCTGCACATGGGGCTGCAGTGCTGATTAGTGTGTGAAAACTGGGATGTGCCATATGGAAAAAAATATGTGTGTTAGATAAGCTTTATTTAGGAGTGAGTTATAGAACTGTTGGCTATGAAATCAATGTCAGAAATCAACAACATGTATTAAATCAGGTGCTTTTAAAAAGAAACACATAAAAACCATGTTATGTACTGATTAATTTATGATACTGGTATGAGTAGAGGCTTACAGAAACTTAACCTCATATTTCTTCTAGGAGCAATGGGTTCATATTGCTACCTCACTGTTCACAGTGACTTTCTAGATCATAATTACCATGAATAATGAGAATGGATTGCATGTGAATATAAATATCTCATGAGCCAACAATAGAATCATTTAAACTAATGTCATGCAAGAGTCAGCTCAAGATGGACCAAAGACCTGGAACCTAGACCAGAGACTTTTCAGTTATTAGAAGAGGCCATAGGGCCGATGCTCCAACATATAGACACTGGTAAAAATTTCCTCAGTAAGACTCCAAAGGTACACAAAATAAAAACATGTCGGATTACATTAAACTGAGAGCTTCTGTGTAGCAAAGGAAACTATAAAGAACTTTAATAGATAGCGGATGAATGGTAGAAGATCTTTGCCAGCTACTCTTCTAATAGAGGACTAATATCTAGAATATATAAAGAACTCAAGAAATTTACCACCTAAAAACAAATAACCCAATCAAAAAAATGAGCAAGTAAACTAAAGTGACACTTCAAAAAGAAGAAATACAAATGGCTAATAAATATATAAAAGGAATGTTCAATATCATCAGTGATCAGAGAGACAAAATCAAAACTACTCTGAGATTCATTTAACCACAATTAGAATGACAAGCATTAAAAACACTAATAATAATAAATGCTGGTGAGGATGTGGAGAAGTTAGAACTCTGATATACTATTTGTGAGATTGTAGATTAGTTAGTGCAAACACTTTGGAAATCAATGTGGAGGGTCCTCAGAAGAATGAGAATGAACCTACTATATGACACTGCTATACCACTCTTGGGTTTCTACCCAAAGGAATTGAAATCAGACTACCATAATAATGCATGCATATCTATGTTTAGAGCTGCACAATTCATAATAGCCAAACTATGGAATCGGTCTTGGTGTCCATCAACAGATGGAGGGACTACAAAGCCATGATACAGATGCACAATGGCATTCTATTCAGTCATAAAGAAGAACAAAATTGTTATTTACAGGGAAATGGATAGAATTGGAGCATATTATGCTAAGTGAGATTAGTCAGTCACAGAAAGTGAAAGGTCAGATGTTTCCCCTCATATGTGGAAGCTAGGGAGAAATTAGGATGCAGGAGGGACTCTAGACAAAGGAGGAGAAACTCAAGTGGAGTGAAGGAGGGGACATAAGGGAGGGAGGCAGGAGCGGAGAGGGAGACTTGATGAGGGAAACACTTCAAAGGATATGATATACATGCACAAATTTATAAATGCCAATCACAATGTCATGCAGGGGGAGGGGGAGGGGGTGAGGTGGGAGCTGGGGGAGGGCTCTCTGAGTGCTATGTGCATGTATGCCTCTATCACCCTGTACTTCATTATGATGTATGATTACAATGTGCCAATAAAAATAAAGAAATTAGTGTCATGGAGTTCAATAACTCTTTTCTGTACATTTCACTTCCTTTAATCACTGACTCTTAGAGCCATTTGATCCCTTTCTTAATGTCTCTACATTCATATTACAACCATTCCTCTTAGCACTTTGGTAAGTGAAAAATAAGGTTCCCTTCCTTCCTTCCTTCCTTCCTTCCTTCCTTCCTTCCTTCCTTCCTTCCTTCCTTCCTTCCTTCCTTCCTTCCTTCCTTCCTTCCTCCAAGCTTTGATTAAAAGCAAAGAGATTCTTCCTGTAGCATTTCAGACTTTCATTAGGTAAAATCCCCAGGACCCACCAATTGAAGACAACCTAGAGTCTTCCTGTCTCAGCTTCTTCTACATAGACCCTTATCAATTCTGAAGTCCTCTCCTTTCTTTCCAAATTATTAGTTTCTTTTCTCAGTCATATTATCTCCAAAGCCACGATGTCTGTTTTCTCCTCATTTCTCAGCACATATTTTTTCTTTTTTCTCATTCAGTCCTTCTCTCAAAACGTTCACACATCCTGGAATTTAACTCACATGCTTCATAAGACAATTATATTTATATTTCCTGATCTAATCTTATTATATATAGACATATTGAAATATGCATGTATAATAATTTTTTTTTTGGTACTGGGGATTGAGCACAGGGGCATTCTACTTTTGAGCTATACCCCTACCTCACCTTTCAAACTTTGAAACAGGGTCTCACTAAGTTGCTGAGGGTCTTGTGAAGTTGCTAAGGCTTGTCCTCAAACCTGTGATCTTCCTTTCTCACCCTCCAAGTACTAGGATTACAGGCATGTGCCACCATGCTCAGCTATAAAATTTACTTTAAGATTTGCAGAATGAATGCTAGGATAAAATTCCCATATTGGCATAATTTCTCTTTCCCAGAGGACTTCTGTTTCTGTTTTTTTTTTTTCTGTGATTGTAGGTAGGTATGGAAGGGTGTCTGTTATGCCTTCTTCAAGGGGGCAGGACCAATCTTCTGTGACCAACAGAGCATTAAAAGCTTGTGTAGTTAAATCCTTTCTCAAGTTTCTAAACTGACTCAAGAAAATGAGGGACATTTTATTTTATTTTATATATATATTTTTGTGGTACTGGGGATTGAACCCAGGAGCATTCTACCTCTGAGCTATACCCCCAGCCCTATTTTTTATTCTTTATTTTGAAACAGGGTCTCACTAAGTTGCAGAGGACCTCACTAAGTAGCTGAGGCTGGCCATGAACCCAGATCCTCCGATCTCAGCCTCCCAAATACTGGGATTACAAGCATGGACCACCATGCCCGGTGAGGGACATTTTATTAATCTCTGCCCTGAACACAAATACATTACACTCTCACATATTCTATGAGGAAATATTTGGCCAATTATAATGTTTTGGGTCAAAAGCAAAAAATAAAAAAAGAGAAAATAAATAGTTTCTAAGAAGTAAAATATCATGTAATCGTATTATTTCTTCCCACCAGGAACACTGTAGTGCGTGGTTTCGCACTCTTAGAGCCATTGGAAGAACGTAGTCACAATAGAGAATGATGGAAATGGCAAAGGTTTGATCTGGACAAGGGCTGTGCTTGAGGTTTCCTAATCCTTTCCCTCTACAAACTTACATTCCCTTAAACTTAACCAGAGGAATGATGGAGCTGCTTCTACTACTAATGTAAACAGGAGCTGCAACTCTGATTTATGAATCGCTCACCACATTATTTAAACATTTTATAAGCAAGTTCTTATTTGCTTATCATAAAATATTATCAATGAAATATTATTATTGTCATTTTACAGAAAGAAGGAAACTAAGATAGAGAAGTTTAATAACTTGTGAAATTCTCACGGCTCTTAAGTGACAGAGACAGAATTTAAAGTTATGTTGTCTAACTCCATGCACTCTCTTAAATGTTATGCATTTCTGTCTCTCTTTGGCAGAGGATTAGTGTTGTGTGTTTATCATTTCTCACTGCATATCCAGCCCTTGGTTAGATGGTGCAATCCAAAGAATGGCCACCAAGAAATTGTCAACTCCAGTAAATGAGACGTTTCTTACCACTCTTCCACCCCCTTTCAGGGCTCTGTGTCTCAACCTCAACTTCCTTAATTTCTTTTTCCATCTTTCCCAGGCATTTGTTCCACTTTAGCTGTGAGTTAAGCTAATAGCTCAATGAGTGTAAGCAGATGAGCATGAAACATTTTATTAGTGATCCTCTAAAAAATAAAAAGTATCCAGATGTGATGGTGCAACCCTGTAATCCCAGCTACTCAGAAAGCTGAGGCAAGAAGATTACAAGTTGAAGGCCGACCTCATCAATCTATCTCAAAATTAAAAATTAAAAAATCAAAAAGGGTTAGGAATGTAACTCAGTGGTAGAGCATCCATAGATATAATACCTAGTATCACACACACACACACACATACACACACACACACACTTCTTTTTTGTTTAGTTTTTTTGGGGGGAGAGAGAGAGAGAGAGAGAGAGAGAGAGAGAGAGAGAGAGAGAGAGAGAGAGAGAGAGGAATATAGCATTGAAGACGAAAAGAAATGTTTGGAAATTTCATGCAGAGAGCTCAAAGTAAGTATCACTTTACCATGTATCTGCCATGTGGACTAGAGACAGATTTTCTGTCTATAATAGTAATAAAATTTTCTATTCAGTTATGCTTTCAATGTTTCTGAATATAGTTTCAGGTGTTATTTTTCCACATTATTATGGAAAAATTTTGGGGGGTGTAAATTCATACTTTTTACATGTTGATTCCAATGAGCTTTAACAAATATGTATTGTTTAATAAATACCACCATTTATTATTATTATTTTTACTAGGAATTGAACCCAGGGGCATTCTACCTCCAGGTTACACCACTGGTCATTTTTATTTTTAAAGAAGCTCTCTTGAGCTGAGCGTTGTGACAGGAGGATCACAGGTTTGAGGCCAGCCTTAGCAACTTAGTGAGACCCTGTTTCAAAATAAAAAATAAAATAGGGTTGGGGTATAGCTTGGTGGTAGAATGCCTTTGGGTTCAACTCCTAGTAACAAAACAACAACAACAGCAAGAGAAACAAGGTCTTACTAACTTGCTGAGAATTGCACTAAGTTGCTGAGGCTAACCTCAAACTTGCAATTCTCCTGTAAATATTGAAATTCCAGGCATGTGCCACCACACCTGGCTACTTTATTTTCTTTTCCTTTTCATTTTATTTTGATTATATAACATAACACACTACATTCTACATAATGTACCTCATAACCTTTTATCAGAGATAGATAACCATAACTGAGTTATTTTTCTTCAATCAGGAAAAAACTTCCCTAATGTTCTTCAATTGCTTTGATGCATAGCATAATAATGATTAACTCCAAAGACTTGCCTATCTCTTTCCATCAAATTCCACTGATAGGGAAAATAGGCAACCCTTTTCACCTTACCCCCTTTAGTGAACCTGTGTATGTACACAGTGACCACTCCAGGGACAAACAAGAATATGCCCATAATGCAAAGTCTGGGGAGAATCTTGAACCACATCTCAGCACAGTTACCTAGACCCAGACTGTATCCCTAAGCTCCTTGAAGGTGACCGCATTTCAGCTCCCTTCACAGAAAGCCGCCATGCCTGGATACTTAACAGTTTTAGTAATAAAGCAAAAAGAAAAATTGTGCTTGACTTGAGATGCCATTACACATACTCACAGATTACTTGTATGAGTGATTGTTTTTTGGTAGATTTTCATAAATTCATACCAGTGATGATACAATCATATGTTTGGATTCTCAAACAAAACTGACTTAAAGTGACTTGCCTTTTTATTGTTGATTTTTAGGTAGCTTGATCCTCCTTTTGAGGTTCTCTGAGAAGTACTCTGAGGAGTACCACCTGTGCATGGTTGAGCCTTGATCACATTCTCAGGTGTTTTCCATTCTGTTCACAATACCCATTTATGTGGATACAAGACAAAGTGCTTGATTTTGCAGCAAATATAATAGAAATAAAAGAATAAGTAGAAATCTCCAGGAAGGTATCGACTGTCCAAGAGCATGATCTATTTATTATACTTTTGCTCCTCCACATTGTGCTATATGTTCTTACCATAGTTTTTATCCTGCTCTACTATTATTATTTTTTTTGTGTGTGATAGCTATTCTCTTCTACCATACTATATAACTATTTTAATTGTGTTCAGTGTTTATCTCATACAATTGGAATATAAGCTTTAAGAGGGTAGACACTTTCTTTTGTTCAGTGATGTGTTCCAAATGCCTACAACAGTATCTGGGTCACACAGGGCGCTCAGTAAACATTTGTTTAGTGAATTTCAGAAGGAATGACTATACAGAATGTAAAGAGGTCTGTAGTTTCAATTCAGATAGGCATTAGTTGTATAAATACTAGCCTCATTTTTTTTTTCTTGTGGTACTAGGGATCGAACCCAGGGGATCTCTGACTCTGAGATACAACCCCAGCCCTTTTATTAATTAATTAATTAATTAATTTATTTATTTATTTTTGTTTTGGAACAGGGTCTTGCTGGGTTGCTGAGTGTCTTGTTACATTGTAAGGCTGGTATCGAATCTGTAATCCTCCTGTCTCAACCTCCCAAACACTGGGATTATAAATGTGTGCCACCCTACCTGGATGCTCAACTCTTTTGACTCCAAAGAGAACAGAAAATATTTACTTTAATGATCTACTTTGGACTTAAGATATTCTTCTTGGTCCTATTTTTTTTTTTCTTGACAAACTAAAACACTTGAAATGACTTAGTTCTCTATAGACTCTCATGATCTGAAATTGCCTGCTCCTCCCTCCCACCCTTACTGCATCCCACTGGGCTTCAGCCACCCTAGTCTTATTTTTGACTCTTAACACTCAAAGCCCTGTCTCACTTTACAGTGTCTGCCCCCATCCTTACTTTTGCTTCTATCCCAGGTACTCTGTCTCCAGCTTCTTCATGGTTGGCCTTTTAACATCATTTGGTCTCAGGTCAGATGTCACCTCTTCAGAGAAGACTTCCATGACCCTTTAGTCCAGTGGTTCTTAGTTGGGGGTGATTATGTCTCTCCAAGGACACTGGAAATGTCTAGAGATAACTTTGTTGGAAAGATTATGCTCCTGGATCTAAAGGGCAGAGGCTAGAAATGGTGCTAAACATCCTATATTGCACTGACAGCCCCTACCACAGAGAATGTGCTAGCTCTAAATGTTGTCAGTGCCAAGTCTATGAGGCCCTGCACTGGGCTAAAGCAGCCCCTCCTCTGACATTGCCACTTTCTGCCATCAATGCTTTACTACTGCACAGCACTTACTGAGAATCAAAATTACTTTGTTTATGAATTTATTTACCGTTATGGCTGTCTCTGCACCTACATAATGTAAGCCTTAGGATGCAGAGTGCTGGTCTTTACTTATGTAGTATACTTGGTGCCTGGTACTGGCACCCAGTAGACATCAAATTATTTGTTGTGGTTTCAGTCACCATTGTCATTGCTCTGACCCAAAAAACCTGGCCATGCAACTTAGAGGAAGGAAGAGTTATTTGCTCACAGTTCTGGAAATTTCAGAGTTTAACCCATGTTAGACCAGATGAAGTCTGTGGAGCTCAGGGCATGGTGTGGGGAGCAGAGAAAGAGAGCCAGAGCTCTGCTCTCACATCACAGAGGTCAGAAGCAGCAAGAGAGCAAGGGGAGTCGGGAAAATATATAATCCTCCAGGCCCCTCCCCAGCAAGCAAGCTCTGCTTCCAACATGGCTGCCTTGTCTCCATGAGGTCTAGGGGACATTCTAAATCCAAACCATGGCAATTGCTTAGAGGAATAAATGATCGTATACTGACCTCCCATTATTGGCATGTCTTAACTGTCTTTTTTATTTTGGCTACAACTTTGAGACAGTTTTACTTTTCTGTCCCTATACTTTTCTGCTCCTTTTCTGTCTAATTATAACTACTTTCATTAAAAAGTGTGGAAGTCATTATATGTGGTTAAAAATCACAGAATCTACAATCTTAGAATATTTGGGTTCAATCAGACCTTGAACACTTATTCATTCCACCAGCCTCTACTCGGAGTGGTTTATTTATCTTTATAGTTCTTGGGTGTCCAAGAATCTCAAGGGAGAATAATACTAGCACTTCCTCAAAGAGTTGCTTTGAAGACTAAAAAATAAGGCACAGGAAGTACTTGGCACATCAAGCACACATATTTGCTGCCATTGCTATTACTCTTTATTATTATTATTATTATTATTATTATTATTATTATCATCATCATCATCACTTCTTGTGATCAAATATATACATAACATAAATTCATCTTCAAAACCATTCTAATTTCAGTGGCATTTTTTGTAATCATAGGTTGCAACTGTTATTATTATTTTTATTCTCTGAACCGGCATTTCATTTCTTTGCGCTTCTTTCCTGTGGCTACTACTCTAACTGTCTACTACTCAAAGATGGCTCATAGCAATGTTGGATATAATAAGATTTCCTTAAGAAATACTTTTAATAGTGCACTGTCAGATTGCCCTTTGATTCCTTGATGCAATGTAGACTTTATCATTCAGTACATTTGCAAGCTAAACAGTATATATCTTCCCTTTGTTTTAATCAAGTTATCTGCCGTGCATTTAGCTCTCAATAAGTGCTTTCCCAAGAACATTATAGAAATCTTGGCACACATTTTATTCCTGATTGTGTGCTCAACAAGCATACCCATAGTAAGTGTGTGTGAAATTCTTGCCACCTTCCTTTTGATGATAACATGTCACAGAAGACGAATTTCTGGTTTCATAATTCTAAAATACAGGCTTAATTGCAAGCCACAAAAGTAAAGATTTGGATATTAGAGATTAGAAGAATAGAAATTTGGTTTGATAATAATTGAGGAACTACTAAGAATACTTTAAACACCTTGAAAGAATCCTTAAAATACCATGGATCCTTAAAATAACAAGATCTAGATATGGGCTGAGAATTTTTTTCCCCTTGAAAAAAAAATCCTACTCACTTAATTAAGCAACTTTCAAAAATTGTCAGTAGAACTGTTTAAGTACAGTCTCTCAGGGTTCTAAAAGGACAAATTACATGGGAAAATTCATGCTGAGGGCTAAGAAGAAATGAAGGTGTTTCTTAACAATCATGTTTGGATTATATTCAAAATGCAATTCTAATCACTCTTCAATTTGAAAAAGGTCAATGGTCCATTAGTGACCTTTCATGAAAGCTTCTCAAGAGGTTAGATTTGTTGGGAAACATTTATTAAGTGAAATTTTGCAATGTAAGTTTTACAGCCTTTATTCATGAAAACTTCTCCTGAAGTAATAGAAAGGTTAGACATTCAATGATCTGAACTTAAGTTTTAAAAACTACCAATCTCACTTGTGTGTACTGGGAGAGTTAGGTAGCAGGGTGAGATCCAGAGGAAATCACACCAAGTGCTGTGTGCATGTATGTTTATATCACTCGAAGCTTCACTATGATAAGATAATTATAATGCACCAAAAGCATAAAAAAGAAATTAAAGAAGTGAGTGTGTGCACATTGGCACATTTTGTCATAATCTTAGAACATGGATGTGATTCATAAAAGCTTCATTGGGCTAGGAGCACATAGCTTCCAACAGGGAAACAAATAGTTTGGTGGGTCAGTGGGGAAACCTTAGCAATGTTTGTCTAAGGATCCACAGAGAATTAGTTGCCATCAATGCCTGGAACTCAAGTCCTTTGAGATGGGGTCAGTGGCCTTTTCTCTCCCCCAGATTCCTCTTATACTCTCCAAGACCTGGTTGCTCAAGCTTCTCCAAGACATTACCTGTTCCTTTGTTCTATCCTGTAGCTGGCCAAGTCCAACCCTCCAGTGCTTCAGGGAAGCTCCTGGCCTGGAAAGCAAGCACACAGGTGCAGGGCACGTGTGCAATTGAACATGCACCGAAGAAGGTACCATGGTCTACCTGCTTGAGCCTTCTTGTGAGCATTGCTTCAGCCCAGTTCTCTTGATCTGTGGGAGAATTTCCTGAGCTAAAAATCCATCATTGTTTCCATTTACCAAGTTGCTATTTGATCATTTTATAACCTAATATTCCAAATTGCCTTCAACTGAAGCTTGGCACATGAATTGACAAGCTCAGATGCAATTTTTAAATTGAAAATGTTTAGTGACTTTTGATTGAAATATAAAACCAAAAATGCACAATTTCTAGGATTCGGGTCTTTTACGTGATTCTCAGATTACTTACTGTTAGTTTTGACTACCTTCTCTTTCTTTTTTATATCCTTTTATTAGTGCATTATAATTAAACATCATAGTGAAATTTAAAATGATACATGCATGCATGCATGCATGCATGCACTGGTGTATTTCTTTCCCCTTCCCCACCTGCTTACTCCTCCCCTCTTCCTGTACATGTTAGCAAGATTGGCAGCAATACCTTCATATATTGCCATAGCATTGTTTGAGCAGTTCCCTTCTGTTATGGTTAGATATAGAATGTCCCCTGAAGAGCTCATGTTTTAATGTTCAGAGTTGATGTAATTAAGTCATGAGTGTTGTAATGTATTTACTGGGTGGGGACCTAGGCAGGTAATATATGGCTGGAGGAGGTGGGTCCTGGGGTGTGCTCTTAAGGACTGTGCTTTTGCTTTGAATCCCTTTGCCTGCCTGTGCCCTTGCTTTCAGCCTCCAAGACATAAGAGCAAAGAACTTGCTTTCTCCTTCTTCTCTCTGCTTCCTGCCACCTTGCCCTGGGTGCCACAGACCCTGGCTTCATATATGGTCTCTCTGAAAACTTCAAAAAAACTCTTCAAAATCTCCAAAAGCTGTGAGCAAATAAATCTTCCTTCCTTTAAGTTGTGTGGTCAGTTTTTTTGGATCGCAGTACTGTGAATGTTGGCTGAGACACCTTCTTCAGCCTTCCTTTTTCCCCTGTCTACTTCTTTCCCCAGATCCACTTCCTCTATTCCACTGGTCTCTCTCCTCATTTATCTAAAGTACCTTTTGTTTCCTGTGTTCTCTCTAGCTCTCGTAAATAAGAGAAATCTTATAACCTTTGACTTTCTGAAACTGGTTGATCTCACTTATATTATTCTTTAGTTCCATTCATATTCCTGAAAAAAATATATATATATCACATTTTCATTATCCATTGACCTGTTGACAGACACTTAGGTTGCTTTCGTAATTTGGCTATTGTTAATTATCCTGCTGTACACATGAGTATGTATGGATCACTATAGTATTATGTCTTTAATTCACAATGCCCGTAAATATCATGGGTTGAAGGCAAGTTGGAGGCTTTTTCTAAATGTGGTATGGTTTGAATTTCTGTTTAATGTTACATAGGCAGATCTAAGACTCAAGTTCTATAATGTTATGCAATGAGAAAGTGAGGATAAATGTGTTTTCAAAATAGGAAAGAATAAAATGATTTAATGAAGGTGAAGTGGAGATGACCAGTAGGAAGTCCCATTTTTCAGCATTGTTGAATGAACATTCGTATGAAGGCAAGTCTGGACAATCCACACATAAGAAGTAGGAAAGGTTTGCTCTCAGCCCCACTTTCCTTTCCCAGCCCAATCTTTATTCATGTGCGTTCCCACTATTTCCCACCCTCTCTTGTTTTCTATATACCCAGTGATGTGGTGTCTAAGTCACTGCTATTAAGGAGTTTTTTTTATTATAACTCCTTTGGGAGTGAACAATCTCTAGAACAGTTTTGGTTTGTCATCACACATACTCAACGGTGTTAACACCAAAGGGTAAGACATGTCCTGCTTAAGATTTGTCAGGTTTAAAAAATGAGACTTTCACTTTTTTCTAGCTTCCAACTCTGATAATAGGCAAAAAAGGAGAGTCATGAAACATATAAAAACACAAGAAGTATCAATAGATACATTCAAAATGAAACTTTGCATAGGATTTGTAAAAATGAAAGTCAACAAACTGACTAAATTATTTTAAATACTCTAAACATAGTTGTAAACATTGGGTACCTTACAATGGACATGTAACAGGGACAGATTGAATTTTTCCTTTTTTAAAAAGTAATCTGGGATAGTTTTTAGAGAAATTGGATAATGGCATAGATATTTATTTCTTTTTTTTTCCTTTTGTACTGAGAATTAAGCCCAGGGGCATCCTACTCCTGAGCTACACCCCAGCCCCTCTTTTTTTAGTGCTACTGTGGATTGAACTCAGGGGCATTCTAACTCTGAGCTATATCCCAAGCCTTTTTTATTTTTATTTTTTTTTGTTTTGGAACAGGGTTTCACTAGTTTTCTTAGAGTCTCACTAAGTTGTGGAGGCTGGCCTTGAACCTGTGATCCTTCTGTCTCCATCTCTCAAGTACTGGGATTACAGGTGTGCATCATCATGCCTGGCTCCAACTCAGCCCTTTTTATTTTTGAACAGAGTCTTACTAAGTTGCTGACAGCATTGCTAAGTTGCTGAAGTTGGCTTACAATCTACCATCCTCTTGTCTCAGTCTCCAGGACTAGGATTACAGGCATGCCCCATCATGCCTGGCTTGGCATAGATATTTCAAGAGTCCAAAAATATTACTATGAATCCTATATTTACTATATTTCCTGGCCTTCCTTTGGGGTGTGATCTATCTAAATGAAATGCTCAAAACAAGAGAAAACATATGTAGTTGGTGTGATTCTCCACAAACAAAGCCATCTGCTCCAAATAACTACATTTGTTGCACACAGGAAATATAAATGTCCATGCAACAATTTTCACAGTAAGATTGAAAGCTTTTTGAAGGCATTTTCACCTTAAATACTACAAACATTTCTGTGAGATCAGTTAAAAATTAATTATCATCTATATAAAAGTTCATATTTAAGAAAAGTCATTCATTTGGAAGTAATTTTGTTTTTACTGATTCATTTGGTAGATAGATGCTCACTTTCTGTGTTGTTCTAAAATGTCAATTAAGCCGGGTGTGGTGGCACACGCTTATAATCCCAGCATTTGGGAGACTGAGACTGGAGGATCCAGGTTAGCATCCAGTCTCAGCTACCTAGTGAGGCACTCCGCAACTTAGTGAGACCCTGTTTCAAAATAAAGAATAAAAAAATAGGGCTGGGGCTGTAGCTCGGAGGTAGAATGCCCCTGGGTTCAATCCCTAGTACTGCAAAAAAAAAAAAAAAAAAGTAGCCGGGCG
>PVLC010004186.1:0-2500 GCA_004027655.1 Graphiurus murinus
GTACTGGGGATTGAACTCAGGGGCATTCTACCTCCGAGCTATACCCCCAGCCCCATTTTTTATTCTTTATTTTGAAACCGAGTCTCACTAAGTTGCGGAGTGCCTCACTAGGTAGCTGAGGCTGGCCGCGAACCCGGATCCTCCGGTCTCAGCCTCCCGAATGCTGGGATTACAAGCGTGCGCCACCACACCCGGCTTCTTTTTTTTTTTTAATTTAATTAATTAATTAATTTTTTCAGCACGGATTTTTTATACATTTCTTGAGTACAACAGGGTTACATAGACATTTATGACATATCAATCATTGTCAGATCACAAATAGCACCACTTCTTTGTTTTACACGTATAGCCCACGTTCTTAACATAGCCTGGTAAAGCAAACTTTCTAGAGTCATAAAATCATATTCCTTTAGGGTCATATATTTACTTTCTAAGAAGTAGGAGGGTCTTTCATCTACGTATCCTAGGGGCAATCTCCAGACTTCAAGACGTCAATGTAGCCATAGCAGAAGAGTCAGTATAATTGCTCATATATGCAGATAGCAACTGCCAGGGGGGAAAGGGCCCAGCTGGGCTCCCACAACTCCCCCGTTTTTAGTTTAAAATGCACGAAGGACTGTGCTTGTCTTAGGTCATTTCCTACCAGGTGCTTAATCTTACCCGTCATGGGGTCTCGATGAGTCATTCAACGAGCCCTGTCTTAGGTTGATTTGCCCTGAGAAAATCGAACCCATCATTGACTACCAGGCCCTGTGCAAGGCAGTGCTTGCACCATTTTTCTATTCCTTATTTTGAAACAGGGTCTCACTAAGTTGCAGAGGGTCTCACTAAGTAGCTGAGGCTGGCTGCGAACCTTCCATCCTCCTGCCTCAGCCTCCCAAGTACTGGGATTACAAGCATGTACCACCACTCCACTCACTTATTTTCATTCTACTTTGTTTACTCTATATGTTGTGGGCAATAATATTTAACTAAATACTGCCTGAGCTCTCTCTAAGACTGTACTAGATAGTGGTTAGCAAGCCCCAACACTGGAGCATGACTACTTGGATAAAAATCCTATGTATTTCACTTACTAGTTGTGAGATTAGGAGGCAAGGCAGTATGTCTTGCTGTGGCTCCATTTTCTCATCTATACAATGTGGATAATAACAGTTCCTTTACTGAATAGTTATCACGTTAAATGAATCAATACCTAGAATGATGTCTGACACAGTAGGAGTTTTAAAAATAGTTCTTGAGCTGGGCATGGTGGGGCATACCTGTAATCCCAGTTTTTAGGAAGCTGACATAGGAGGATTGCAGGTTTGAGGCCAGCCTCAGCAATGAAGTGAGACTCTCAGCAGCTTAGTAAGACCCTGTCAAAAAAAATAGAATGTTTTTAGCCGGGCGTGGTGGCGCACGTTTGTAATCCCAGCATTTGGGAGGCTGAGACCAGAGGATCCAGGTTCGTGGCCAGCCTCAGCTACCTAGTGAGGCACTCCGCAACTTAGTGAGACCCGGTTTCAAAAATAAAGAATAAAAAATAGGACTGGGGGTATAGCTCGGAGGTAGAATGCCCCTGAGTTCAATTCCCAGTACTGCAAAAAAATAAATAAATAAAAATAAAAATAAATAGAATGTTTTTAAAGGGTTGGAGGTGTAGTTTGGAGGTAGACTGCCCCTCAGTTCAATCCCCAGTACCCCAACCCACCATACACACAAACTGATGTTAAATGAATGAATTATATGACAGAAATGTTTAATCTCAATTTTATTTATTAATTTGTTTATTTATTGTGGTACTGGGCATTCTACTTCTGAGCTACACTCCAGTCCTTTTTATTTTTTATTTTGAGATAGGGTCTTGATAAGTTGCTGAGGTTGGCCTTAATCTCAATTTTATTTGTTTGTTTGTTTATTTATTTATTTATTTATTTTGCAGTACTGGGGGTGGAACCCAGGGGCATTCTACCTCTGAGCTACACTCCCAGTCCTACTTTTTATTCTTTGTTTGGTAAACTTTTGGCCTTATAGATTATATTTAATCTTCTATTTATCTACATTGCCTCTATACTATGAGTAATGACAAGTTCAGTGTACTTTTATTTTTTTCTTTCTTTACACTCTTCATTCCTCTACCTGATTTTATTTGATTATAATATTTTCCTGAGTTTTTAATTTCCATAGTTAGTGTTATGCCTATATTTTTGACCTATCAGCTTTAAACTAAATATTTTGATCACTGGCTATAATAGATGAGAAAATCAGTGTTCTTTGATCATTACTTTCCCACATCTCTCAAATGTGGTTTTTTGTTTCTGTTCCTGGATATTTTTAAGCTGTATCTCCACAGTTAAATGGCCTCCATGCATTTTTCCAGTTTGTCCTGTGACAATTGGCTCAATATTCTGAGACTCACAGGAGCTATTCCCCTGAGTTCTCACATGTTTACAAGTGTTTGTCTATTTATTTATTTATTTTAATTGGTGCATTGTAATCATACATCTTTGTTAGGTAC
>PVLC010004186.1:5000-71649 GCA_004027655.1 Graphiurus murinus
AACTGGCAAATACATGTTTTAGGAACAAAGACAAATAGCTCCTAGAAGGAGAAGCACATGGAGGACTCAATTCTGGCTTAAGCCCCGTGGATGCTTAGTTGATACCGGGGAGCAGACTTCAACAGAGCAATGGAGAGCCCTGTTATTCCTGCAAACTCCAAAGGGCTGTCGCTGTAGTCTAAATCTGACACATCCCACAAATTGTTTTTGAAATATATCTCTGACATTGGCACATTTCACTTACCTTCTTCATCTTCTTGAAGATAGAGAACAGAATATGCATGAAAAAGTATCTGTGTTTCAAAATCATTGGATTTTTTTTTTTAATTTTAGGTAGTAGAAAGTAAAATCAAGCCGGGCGTGGTGGCGCACGCTTGTAATCCCAGCATTCAGGAGGCTGAGACCGGAGGATATGGGTTCGTGGCCAGCCTCAGCTACCTAGTGAGGCACTCCGCAACTTAGTGAGACTCGGTTTCAAAATAAAGAATAAAAAATAGGGCTGGGGGTGTAGCTCGGAGGTAGAATGCCCCTGAGTTCAATCCCCAGTACTGAAAAAAAAAAAAAAAAAAGAAAATAAAATCAATTATGACCATGTCTTGGTCCATAGATATGGGCCTTGTAATCAAGATCATACTGGTTATTGGAAGAATTCAGACCAATATTTAAGAGGCACATAATTAAAAGAACTTAGAGCCGAGCATGGTGGCACATTCTGGAATTCCAGTGCTTAGGAGGCTGAAACAGGAGGATGGCGGGTTCGTGGCCAGCCTCCGAAACTTAGTGAGGCCTTCTATAACTCAATGAGACCCTGTTTCAAAAATAAGACATACAAAAGTCTGGGGATATAGCTCAGAGGTAGAATGCCCCTGAGTTCAATCCCCAGTAACACACACACACATGCACACACACACACACACACACACACACACACACACACACAGACACACACGAGGAGAAGGTAGAACCTTTAAAGTCTGCTGTCTAGATCTATCTTCTGCAGGGGCAGGGGGACAAAAGAAAAAAACTGCTGGCATAGTGGCAAATGGTATTTGGGAGGCTAGGACAGGATGATCTCAGGTTCGAGACCAGCCTCCACAACTTAGAGAGACCCTCAGTAAATTAGTGAGACCCTATTTAAAAAATAAAATATATAATAGGGTTGGGGGTGTAGCTCAGAGGTAGAACGCCCCTGGGTTCAATCCCCAGTAAAACACACACACAGAGTAAGGCACCCTTATGGGCCATGGAGCCTTCATCTGAATTTAAGGACTAGTCCATGCTACTTGCTGTTTTTATCTTTCACTTGCTTCTTTTGCTGTGGACTAATTAAACACGTTCAGATTTTCTAGACATTGATTGAATTCTTACTACACACCAAGTTCTGAAATGGTCATTTTCAGTGTCATCTCACTTAACTCTTCTGCCAGTCCTGGGAGCTATCACTTACCCTACTTTCCACAGGGTGGGGGACCTCACCAAGGCTGCTCACGTGAGGGGGGGGCAGCACTGACCGGTGTCACCTGGCAACAGAAGGAGTGTGGGTGGAAGATCACACTTCCTAGTCCTGTGAAAGACACCTGATAAACTGACACTGCTTTTTACAATTACAGAATTGTTTTACAATGAGTTTGCAACTACTTTTAACATTGTATAATTTTGGAGCCCAGCCTCAAGGCATAATGGTTGGGATTTGGGAGGCTGAGAAAGGAGGATTGCAGGTTTGAGTACAGCCTTAGCTAGTAGTGAGACTCTCATCAACCTAGTAAGACCCTGTTTCCAAATAAAAATAAAATAGGAGCCGGGCATGGTGGCACACGCTTGTAATCTCAGTACTTGGGAGACTGAGACAAGGAGGATCTCAAGTTCATGGCTAGCCTCAGCTACTTAGTGAGGCTCTTTACAACATAGTGAGATCCTATTTCAAAATAAAGAATAAAAAATAGGGCTGGGAGTGTAGCTCGGAGGTAGAATACCCCTGGGTTCCATCCCCAGTTCTGCAAAATAAATAAATTCCCTTATCCAAAATTATTTTGGGTTTATACTCCCTGGGTATAAACTTCCTGGTTTGATTTATTTTAACAAACATGCATAAACATTACCTTTTTGGGTAAAATTCCCACTAAACCCAGAAGGTACAAATTGCTAATGGTCCCCATAACAAACCTCCCCTCACCTTGGCTCTACTCTTTGAACTTACTTAAATTTTGTTTGATGGTCTAGTTGGCCATCCTATGTTTATGGATAGAGGAATTTAAAAATAATGTATTAGAAAAGAAGATGCCTGTGCCGGACGTGGTGGCGCACGCTTGTAATCCCAGCATTTGGGAGGCTGAGACAGGAGAATCTGGGTTCGCGGCCAGCCTCAGCTACCTAGTGAGGCCTTCTGCAACTTAGTGAGACCCTGTTTCAAAATAAATAATAAAGAATAGGACTGGGGGTGTAGCTTGGAGGTAAATGCCCCTGAGTTCAATCCCCGGTACCGCAAAAAAAAAAAAAAGAAAAGAAAAGAAGATGCCTATCTTGATAAGCTCACATCTACTTGCTAAGAAATGGTATATTCACAGTATAGTAATAGGCGATGGTAATGACAGCGGTGATCTAACTTTGTGTTTAGATGGATCATTTCTTTTCAACAACCTAAAATGGCTTCTGAGAATGCAGCATATGTCTTCCCCAACAGCCCAATAGCGAGCAGGTGACTCTTACTGCCAGGTAACACGGGTGAAGGCCAGCTCAGGGAGTCCAGAGAACACGAAAGACATGGGTAAGGCAGGAATATCATCTCCGGGCCCCTCAGTCCTGCTGCGTCTCCTCCCCACCTTCCAAGGGAGTCAATGCTATTTAGCGACAAAAAGATCTTGGAGACAAATTTCAGCTGTAATCTTTAGAGTATTCTAAAATAATATTGGACTTTCTCTGGTTTGTCATAATTTGCGGCAGATCTCTTTCTGTTCCACCGCTTCGACAAAGACTGGAACAAAAGGGAATTGCTGGTGTCCTAGTTTCCCTGGTGCCTTAAATAATACAAGTGCTTTAGGTGGCGGACGCCTCTTTGCTTGTCAGAAACACCTGCTTCCCTCTTACTGCAATAAGCAGACTACGCCTAGCAACTCTCTCTACAGTAAAATTAATAACTACATCCTCCGCCTGGCCTTTAAGTGAATATTTTTTCTTTTCCTTTCCCCTCCCTTCCCTTCCTTTCATACTAGGGATTGAACCCAGGGTCATCCTACCTCTGAGCTACACACCCAGCCCTATTTTTTATTCTTTATTTTGAAACAGGGGTCTCACTAAGTTGCAGAGGGCCTCACTAAGTAGATGAGGCTGGCTGTGAACCCAGATCCTCTGGTCTCAGCCTCCCAAGTACTGGTTATTTTTATTTTAAAACAGGGTCTCACTAGGTTAAGAGTCCCGCTACTTGCTGAAACTGTCCTCGAACTTGTGATCCTCCTGTCTCAGCCTCCCAAGTACTGAGATTACAAGCATGTGCCACCACTCCTGGCAAAAGAACTTTATAATAAAAAGACAATAAATGTGCGTGTGTGTGTGTGTTATTAGGGATTGAACCCAGGGGCATTCTACCTGAGTTACTTTTTATTCTTTATTTTGAAACAGGGTCTCACTAAGTTGTGGAGGGCCTCACTAAGTAGCTGAGGCTGGCCACAAACCTGTGATCCTCCTGTCTCAGTCTTCCAAGTATTGGGGTTACGGGCGTGTAGCACCATACCTGGCTTCCAGTTTTTTTGGGGATGCATTTCTCCTCACTGCCTTCTAAGCCTCTTTCACATAAGTTCATATTGAAGTGTCTCATGTTATTAAAACCTTTCACTAAGCTCTATAATAGGCAGTACTGCCCTTCAACCAGGCAAATGCCCTGGACCCTGAGTTTTACAGGAGCCCTGCTCTGGCTTTCCTCTGGCTACATCCCTTGCCCGAGATGCGGAGTCCACAGAGAAAAGAGGTTGTATCTACACAATCTGTGCCATTTTCCTAGACCATTCTCAAGCTACTCAGACCCTGAAATGTTATGCCCCAAAGGCCTTGTTTAGATCCCTCTCCCCAACCTGGCCCCAAGGACAGACTTGCGGTGCTATGTGCATCCAGGCCAACAGGATGTGAGGCTGAGGAGGGTATGCATGGACCTCAGAAATGAGGGCTGGTGTGCAAGGGCCCTCCTCGCAGGGCTGAAACAGCTGGAGGAGAGGGGCGCCTCTCCCGAGAGGCTTGGCCACCACATTCCGGCTTGGCATTGCAAAGAGGCTGAGGATTCTAAGCTCAAACTTGGCCTTCCAGGTCACGAAGGAGGTGTGTTCGTCAACGTAGAAGGATGAAACGAACATCAACACTCAGTTACCTTGATTTATAACTTAAATATTCAGACACATGTTATGTGGGGTTTCCTTTGTCCTCTTGCCCTAGGGGCAGGGAACAGATGTACAATTTTATGTGCACATAACATAATAGACCCAACCATTTCTTTAACGTTGAACCTTTGCTGGTTCCTGAATTTTTAATTAAAATATGTGTGGTAGCTGAGAGTGGTGGTGCACGTCTGTAATATAAGTACTTGGGCGGCTGAGATGGCAGGATTGCAGGATTTTTGTTTGTTTGGTTTGTTTTTGGTACTAGGGATTGCACCCAGAGGCATTCTACTTCCAAGCTACACCCCCAGCCTGATTTTATATCTTATTTGGAGACAGGGTCTCAGTAGGTTGCTGAGAGCCTCACTAAGTTGCAGAGGCTGGCTTTGAAGTACTATCCTCTTGTCTCAGCCTCCCAAATACTGGGATTACAAGCATGCACCACCACACCTGGCTAGGATTGCAGGCGTGAGGCCAGCCTCAGTAGCTTTGTGAGACCCTATTCCAAAAAAAAAAAGCTGAGGCTGTAGCTCAGTGGTAGAGTGCTTGCCTAGCATGCACAAGGCCCTGGGTTCCAGCACAACAAGAAAAAATAATAATAGTAATAAAAAGGGCTGAAGGTATACCTCAGAGGTAGAGTGCCCCTGGGTTCAGTCCCCAGTACCAAATGTGTGTGTATGTGTGTGTGTGTGTGTGTGTGTGTGTGTGTGCATGCTGTACATTTGCATATAAATATTTGCTTTCATTGCTGAATACTTCTTATGACAAACTGCAAGAAGAAAAATTACCAGGCCAGAGAGTATCAACTCTTAACAACCAACATCCTAATGGTTGAGTAACAAGTACTCTCTGACCTCGAGCTGCCCCTCTATCTTGACCACGTGCCAATCCCCTCATTTACATCAGTGATTACAAAGACCATGCCCATTTATTTATTTATTTACTTATTTTTATATCTGGTAATTTTGTTTCCAAGATAGGAAGCTGATGCACAAAGTATCTTTTGGTATGAGCTCATTAAATTTCAACCCTTAAAATCGGGGAGGGGTAAGGCTGAGTATGGTGGCCCATGCCTGTAATCCTAGTACTTGGGAGGATGAGAAAGGAGGATCACAAGTTCAAGGCCAGTCTCAGCATCTCAGTGAGACTGTCAGCAACTTAGTGAGACCCTGTTTCAAAATAAAAAGGGCTGGAGTGGTAGCTTGGAGGTAGAATGCTCTTGAATCCCAGGAAGGAAGGAGGAAAGGAAGGGAGGGAGGGGGGGGAAGGGGAAGGAAAAGAAGAGAAAATAACACCAGAGAGGAGTAAACTATGGCCCTGCTGCCAAACCCAGCCCCCAGACTCCTTTTGTAAGTGAGATTTCACACTCAGTCACCCCCGCCTGTCAGCAGCCCCTTTCCCACCACAGTGGCAGAGCTGAGTCCTTGCAGCGATGACCATGTACGGATGACCTACAAATCCTAAAATACTTATCATTTGACCCAGTAGAGAAAACATTTTTCAACCCCTAATCTAAAATTATCACAAAACACAAGCCATAGCTGGGCGCAGTGATACACACTGTAGTCCCAGCTACTCGGGAGACTGGGGAGGGAGGACCGCCTGAACCTAGGAGTGTAATACCAGCCAGGGCAATGCAGCATGACTCCATCTCAGAAAAACAAAACAAAACAGTTTACAAAATCATGAAACAGGAAATTAGAAAGTACCAAGTTATAAATCTGCAATAGGTCCTTTTCCATTTAACAATAATATTCCTGTTGACATCTTAATCAAATCATTGTCGTTTATCAAGTGCCTACCATATGCCAAGCTGACCTTTCTCCAGGTGCTAAGCACTTATGGAAGAATAATTCATTATGTTTGGTCTTGAGGAATTTACTAGTTTTCCACGTGTTTGTATCCAAGCTTTCCCAAAGCCAATGGCATCTTTCCAATCTTCCTAGACCATCTCCCCTCTCCTCTGAGATTCTAAGAATGGGCTAGGTAAAGAGCAAAGAAGTATGGCAAAGTCCAGCAACTGTAATCCTAGTACTTGGGAGGCTGAGACAGGAGGATCACAGGTTGGAGGCCAGTGTGCAGAAACTTAGCAAGACCCTGTTTCAAAGTAAAAAACAGAATAGGGCTGAGGGTATCGCTCAGAGGTAGAACACCCCTGGGTTCAATCCCTAGCACCATCACCAAAGAAAAAACAGAAACTATGGCAAGAGTAGACACATCTTCACCATATCATTCAAGTTTGAGAAATAGTAATTAAGCCACCATGGTGAAAATATCACTGATAGCAAACATAAGAAGAGCCGGCAAACAGGCAAGACAAACAAGTCCTATGTCCCAAGTACCCTCCTGCAGAAATTCCCTTATCGTTTCTGTTTTAATCAGTTAAGGAAAAGAGTTACCCACTCTCTGACACCAGGGGAAACAAGGGATTGGGAAATAGTTATTTTGTTTACTTAAAAATTAAAACACAGGCAGGGCATGGTGGTGCATACCTGTAAATCCTAGCTACTCAGGAAGCCAAACAAGGAGGATGGTAAGTTCGAGACTAGCCTAGACAACTCAGTGAATCCTGTCTCAAAACAAAACAAAAGCCCAGTATGGTGGCTCATATCTGTAATCCCAATACTTGGGAGGCTGAGATAGGAGGATTGCAAATTGGTGACCAGCCCAGCAATTTAGTAAGACCCTGTTTCAAAATAAAAAAATAAAATAGGGCTAGGGGTGTATCTCAGAGGCAAGATGCACCTGGGTTCAATCCCCAGTACCACAAAAACAAACAAACAAACAAACCCAAAATAAATAAAAGTGCTAATGGTGTAGCCCAGTGGTAGATTCCTCCTAGGATTAATCCCCAGTACAACAAAATAAATAAATAAATAAAACTCATTAATTTACGTTTAGGACTGGAAGTATAGTTCAGTGCTAGTGTGTCCAAGGATCTGGATTCAATCCCTAGTACTAAAATCAAGTAAATGAATAAATTTCATATTTAGGAGAAAAATCTCATATAAGTAGAACGAGGAAAGATAAATAAAAGAAGCCATTAATATTGTGTTGCTCACCATAAGGATGGAGAAATGCCAGCACGATTTGGCTTTGGGAGAGGACACAAGCCCGAGCCAAGCATTTCAGAGAATTCTAAGAAATGTGATTTAGATCCAAGTTGGGGCGGCGGGGGCGGGGGGAGGGGGGTCAGTGGAGAGATAAAAGGAAGAGAAAGTATTTACAACCCAGATACTTGCTCACTTTTTGTGGGCATGATTAGTCCGTTATAAAATTACGTTAAGACACTACAAACCAAAGACCAAAATGTTCTGAATGTTCTCTTGTTTTGGATCGTCGCTGGTATGGCTCTTCTACATCACGGGGTAAAAGAATGGAGTTTCTTTCTTTCTTTTTTTTTTTTTTTTTTTGTGGTACTGGGGATTGAACTCAGGGGCATTCTACCTCCAAGCTACATCCCCAGCCCTATTTTTTATTCTTTATTTTGAAACCGAGTCTCACTAAGTTGCAGAGTGCCTCACTAGGTAGCTGAGGCTGGCCGCGAACCCGGACCCTCCGGTCTCAGCCTCCCGAATGCTGGGATTACAAGCGTGCGCCACCACGCCCGGCTTGGAGTTTCTGGTCTATGGATTTGCACTGTCTTTTGCCTCTTATTAGTTGGGCAATTTGTGTAAACCTCCTTACTTCTCAAAGTCTCATTCTCTGCAATCACTTATCTTGCTGGGCTGTCTCAAGGACTGTATGCCATGACCTAAGTTAGCTCATGACAATTATTGGTATTTAGTAGGCACTGAATAAAACATACTTTTGTTGTTGTTGTCATCAAAATGTACAGTGCGAATGGATGTGTGGCTGTGTGTGCGTGTTACTGGAACGAAACCAGGGGCATTCTAACTCTGAGCTATAACCCCAGCCCTTTTTATTTTTATTTTTGAAGCAGAGTCTCACTAAATTGCTGATGCTGGCCTCAAACCTGTGATCCTCCTGTCTCAGACTCCCAAGTACTGGGATTATAGGCATGTACCACCATGCCCAACTATCATATATCTTAAAGCTCCCCAAATGGACTTTCCAGAGCTAGTAAACAGCTGCCTCCATGCTTTGATCCGGTGCTCACCTGCCTGGTCCCTGCGTTCCTTTCACAGTAACTAAAATTATACCAGAATTGTTTTCCTTTGGCTACTGAAATCCTCTCTGCCACTGAAGGGTGGCCAGTAAAAGTACTCTACCTCTCAGGCTTGCTCCCTTGAGGTGTGCTAACAGTCTTCCTGGGGATCAGCTGGTATCGAGCTTTGTATCTTTAGAATAAAGTTCCATGTTGAGCAGCCCCGGTGCCCAGAGGGGGGAATGATCTATGGATCAGGCAGGTGGATGGCACCATTTTATACACAATTTCTCATTTTTCAGACGATCTTCAGTGGCTCATTTATGAAAATATGTTCATTCGGGAAGAAGTGTACCTGTCTGAAAACGGAGAGGCCAGTCCTGCCTGGTCATACCAATTCAAAACCATTAGAAGAATGACTTATTCTGACCTGCACAGAATCAGCAAACGTCCATGCAACTGTTAACTATTTATATGCTGGACTCCATTATAAAAACACTGTTCTCGGAATATCTCCAAAATATTCTCCAAAGACTTCACTGCTTTGTTTATTTTGCTCTTGGGAGAGATGTCAAAGATAACTAATTCTTCATTAATAATTGGCTTCTTTTAAAGTGTCTTAGTTCAAATGTTCCTTCTGTCTTGTCTTCGCCTGGCTGAGAAAAATCAATTCTTGCCCTTCTGACCCTCACTAGGTAAAGAAGCTCATCTCAACTTCCTCGTCCTCCGCCATTTCCTTCACTCCTACTACATATTGCTTCTAAGCCATTTTATCTTATTTTATTTTTGGTGGTACTAGAGAGTGAACCTGGGGGTATTCTACCTCTGAGCTACACCCCCAGCCCTATCTTATTTTTTATTTTGAAACAGGATCTCACTAAGTTGCTAAAGCTGGCCATGAATCCGTGATTCTGCTGTCTCAGCCTCCTAAGAACTGGGATTACAAGTGTGCGCCACCGCCACCATGCCCGGCTACTTCATGCATGCTGTTTTCTTGATGTTTGACCATACAGGCCCTCTCCTCTCCAAACCCAAAGGCTTCATGTTCAGCTTCATCCTCTACAACAATGAGGGTCTCCAAGGAGGCACAGGCTGTGCCACATAAAGCCTGGGGCACTGGAAGAAGCAATTTTAATCTCTTATTAGTGTTTTTAATTTCAACCTTACAGTTTTTATTTTGTGCATTTTTATAATATGTATAACTTATCAATATGGTAGAAGGAGTGGTTACTCAAATTCTTACTAGTAGAGTATGAAGTCAGTGAGACTTCACGGCCCATTTTTCTGTATAGTAGCAGTTCTCACAGTGTGGCACAGGGACCTGTGGGGGCATCTGAGCTCCTAACAGCGTGTCTGCAATATCAGCTGTTTTCATAATAACAGTAATAAGATGGAATTTATCTTTTGTACCCATTCTCTCATAAGTATACAGTAGATCCTATGACATGTGATATTCCAACATATTATATGCAGAAACATATACAAAATCCAATTGTTTTTCAGTCAGGTGCAGTGGTGCATGCCTGTAATCCTGTATTTGGGAGGCTAAGAGAGGAGGATCACAGGTTGAACGCCAGCCTCACCAACTTAAGGAGAACCTCAGCAAGACCCTTTTTCAAAAAGAAGAAGAAAAAGGGCTACAGGGTGTGACTCAGAGATAGAATGCCTCTGGGCTCCGTCCCTAGTACCAAAGGAAATAATAATAATAACAACAACAACAACAACAACAACAATTGTTGCCAACCATGGTGGCACACACCTGTAATCCCAGTACTTTGGAGACTAGGACAGGAAGATTACATGTTCGAGGCCAGCCTCAGCAACTTAGTGAGGCCTGCTTTCAAATAAAAAAAAGGACTGGGGAATAATTCAGACATAAACTGTCCCTGGGTTCAAACTTCAGTACCACACACACACACACACACACACACACACACACACACACACACACACATCATTTTCTATTAAGCAAGATATTAAATATTTGCAAGAAATTATAAAACAGTGCTGTTCTTGTCACTGAATTATGTCCTATTTTAGAAAATAATTATTTTTATTAGAAATGTGTTATTTGAGCTGGGCATGATGGTGCACACCTGTAATTCCAGTACTTAGGAGGTTGAATCAGGGGTATAACAGGTTCACAGCCAGATTCAGCAACCTGTGAGGCCTTTTACAACTTAGTGACACCTTATTTCAAAATAGAAAAAAATAAAGCCAGGGGTGGTGGCACATGCTTGTAATCCCAGTACTTGATAGGCTAAGATAGGAGGATTACAGGTTCAAGGACAGCCTCAGCAAGTAGCCTCAACCTTGTAAGACCCTGTTTCAAAATAAATTTTAAAAAATAGAAAAAATAAAATAGGGCTGGGGGTGTAGCTCAGAGATAGAATGTCTCTGAGTTCACTCCCCAGTAAACACACACACACACACACACACACACACACACACACACACACACACAGAGTTATTTATGTTAACATGCAATGATTATTACTTTTAAGTGAAATAAACATTTTAAGTCTTAATTTTAAATACTGATGGTAAGTATCAACAGCTGTCCAGTGGTGTGTTGGAGCTGATTTGTACCAGTTTGCAAGAAAGCTGTTCACAGCTTGAGACAGTCAATGGTAGGAGTTTACACCATGGAAATTAGGAAATATCACAAACCAGGACTTTTGTTTTGGATAACTTGTTTACCAGCACACAACTGACTATAACTTACTTAAAAATTCTTTGTGCTGAAAATTGAACCCAGAGCCTTCTACCTCTGAGCTACACCCTTGGCCCTATTTCTTCTCCTTTTTTTTTTTTGGTATTGTTAATTGAATCCAGAAGTATTCTACCTCTGAGTTATGTCCCCAGCCCTATTTTTATTTTGAAACAGAGTCTCACTAGGTTGATGAGGGTCTCACTACTTGCTGAGGCTGTCTTCCAACCTGCCATCCTCCTGTCTCGGCCTCCCAAGTACTGTGCCACCACGCCCAGCTCTATTTCATTTTTTATTTTGAAACAGTCTTACTAAGTTGCTGAGGTTCTCTCTAGGTTTCCAAGACTGGCCTTGAACCTGCAATACTCCTGTCTCACCCTCCCACATACTAAGAAGGATCCTCCATAATTTTTAAGAGTATAAAGCGTTCCAAAGACCAAAAAATTGGAACTTCTGGTGTACAGCATTTAACTGTTAATTGCTACATTCTTAGTACTCCAGCCACACCCTCCACTCTCTCTCCACCTACTGTCTCTGCCTACCTTTGACTTGGCCACCCCGGCACGACGAAGTCCCCTTCTGCACACCTAACCCTTGTTCTTCACTCCTCCTGTTTCCCTCTAACCTGATAGAGTACCAGCCATCCTCCTTGATCTAGTCTCTGAAACTTCTCTGCTAAAATACAGTGCTTTTCAAAGTGTGTTAGGATCACTTGGGGTAGATATTAACAAGGAATATTCCTAGAACAACTGTATCGCTCCAAGTCTCCTGAGCCACAAGTCTTGGGAGGGGGTACAGTTCAGTATCTAGGGGTGATTCTTATGATGATCCTAAGTTTGAGAAGTCTTTAATCCCGTCTCCCATTTCCACATCCTTTAAACACCTCTTCTTCTCTTTCTCGAGCCTTGGCCACCCTCTTGGGCTACAGACATGCAGATCTGGGAGTGCTCCTAGGCCAACCCACCCCCACTTAAGCTCAACATGCCTTGGACAGAACCCCTCACCTTGGAGGCAAATCTGTTCATGATACCAGTTATCCTAATGGCTCAGAACTGGACTCCAGGATGATTTTATCTTTTATTCCTGTGTTGCTCCTGTGTCTACACAGGTGTCCAGGCCTGTACACTCCATTTCTACAACTCGGCTTGCATCTCCTTGTCCATTCAGCCCTGGATGATTACGTCCTGGACCATGGGTGTCCAGAGTCAGGTCTTGATGCCTCTTTGGCCTTCTTCTTCTTCTTCTTCTTCTTCTTCTTCTTCTTCTTCTTCATCATCATCATCTCCTCCTCCTCCTCCTCTTCCTTTTGGTACTAGGGATCAAACCCAGGGGCATTCTACCTTCAAGCTACACACCCAGCCCTTTTTATTTATTTTTATTTTTATTTCATTTTTGTGGTGCTAGGGATTGAACCCAGGAGCAAGATATCTCCAAGCTACATCCCTAGCCCTATCTTATTTTTTATTTGGAAACAGGGCCTCATGAAGTTGCTAAGAGCCTTGCTATGGTGTGATAGCTGGCCTCAAACCTGAGATCCTCCTGTCTCAGCCTCCCAAGTACTAGAATTACAGGCATGCACTACCTTGCCTACCTCTCTAGGATTTCTAATGCCACTTGATGGCAGGTAAAAACTTTTTACAACACTCTTGGCAAGTTCTTTTGGAAAGTCTGTTATGTGGCTGATCACTAGTCATTCCCTCCGTCCCTAGGTACAAGTGCAGGCTGCTTCCAGCACAGAAAGATGTCCTAAGGACATCAGAAGATGTGAAGCTTTGGTCCACCATAGAGTGAGGATATGGCTCAGGCATTTTTTAAAAGGAGGCTAAAGCTGGGCATGGTGGCGCATGCTTATAATCCCAGTACTTGGGAGGCTGAGATGGGAGAATTGCAGGTTTGAGGCCAGTCACAGCAACTTGGGGTCTCTGCAACTTAGTGAGACCCTGTTTCAAAAAGATATATAAATACAATAGGGCTGAGGATGTATCTCTGAGGTAGAATGCCCCTGGGTTCAATCCCCAGTATCACACACTGACGCAGTCAAGAGCCTGAGCCTCTGTCGCCCGGCAGGCAGAGCACAGATCCTGAGCAATCATCCCAAGAGTTACACACCTACTACACGTCACTTGCTGGACTTCAAACAGTCTTAGTGTAAAGGACAGACTGGGGTTAACAGGAGAAGGCCAAGTGACCGTGGGAGGAAGGATATGGTGGGCATCCCGCTCGGTGCCAGAGGCTGGCCTGTGCGCTTCCTGTCCAGCAAAGTCACCTGTGCCCCGGGGACCCCTGAAGGGGAAGACGGTAAGGCAGGAGCAGAGCGAGGCCAGGGCATTTCCACCAGATGTGCTAAGGCTGCGTGAAGCCTCCTGCAGGTCACTGCAGCCCAGTCCTCAGCACTCCGCAGCACCTGCTTCCCGGAATGGATACTCTCTCCCCTAGTGCTCGTCCTCGGCTGAGCACACCGCTGTCCCAGTCCTGGGGATCTGCGCCATCCCTCCTGCTGCTCTGAGCTACTGCACACTTTTGTCTTCGTTGGAAGCTTCTTTGTTTTGTTTTCAGACAGGTTCTCACTTTGTTGCCAAGGCTGGTCTTGAACTCCTGGGTTTAAGCAATCCCCCTGCCAGAGCTTCCCAAGGAACCTGCATGCACCACCATGCCCAGCTACTAGGTTGTCGTTTTATGAACCTCTCCTCGAATCATTCCGGAATGATCTGGGCATGTCATGAGTCTCCTGTTGAGACCCTGACTGACACACAGGGAAAGGAAGGAAAAAAGGGAGGGAGGGAGGGAGGTAGGGAGGGAGGTTTGTTGAGTGACACCAGACAGTAGGAAAGAAGAGAACTGATAACTAATTTCCTTCTATGAGACATGCCCTTCAACTGTCTTGGTCATATTCTTTCTCCAGCCCTTCTCACTTGTTATCTTTCTCTCCTTCCCCATTTCTTTCTTTCTTCCATTTTTTTCATTTTATTTACTTATTTTTTGGTAGTACTAGAGATTGAACCTGGGCAGGTCTATCTCTGAGCTATACCCTGGCCATTTATCTGTTTGTTTGTTTGAAATAGTGTCATGCTAAATTGCTAAGGGTCTTGCTATATTGCTGAGGCTGGCCTCGAACCTGCCATCCTCCTGCCTCAGCCTCACAGGTACTGAGATTACAGGCATGTGCCACCACACCCAGCACAACAATTTATTTGTTGATTGAAAAAAAAATGTTTTAAAAGGCCAAGCAAATGGGTAGAGCTTTTAAAACCTGGCTGCAGAGTCTTTGATATTTATTCTGATGAGAGGTAAGGTCTACAAATTGTCACCTTGGATACGGGCAGGCCTGTGTGTGCTTACCCCGACAGAGCGTGGCAGAAGTGGTGCTTTATGACTTCAGAGGTTAGATCATAAAAGGCCATGTGACCTCCACCTTTCTCCTAGGTCACTTACTCAGAAGGCCTGTCCCACCATGTAAGAAATCCAAATATCCTTAGGCCTCCGTGCTGGAAGAGGGACTAAGGGCCAAGCAGGCACCAGGCAGGACCGGCCAGGCTGGCAATTCCCTGCTTCCTTATCAGGCTGATGAGCCTGGAGATGACTGAGAACTAATGAGGCCCCACAGCACCCTGGGCTGCAGGGACAAGGATCAGGCCTCTGGCGGGCGCTCTTGCCAACAGCCCTGTGTGAACCCAGCCTCCAGGTCGCCCTGCCAGAAGAGTCCAGACAGCTCCAGCTCGGCCATTTCTCTTCCCAGCAGCCTTAGATATCACAGGACAGGGATACAGCCAAGCCTCAGGTTTGAATCACTAACCCACAGAGTCTATAAAAGAATGCCTATTTAAAAAAAAAAAAAAATCGCCCAAAACACCCCCTTCTGTCTTCTCTACAGACCACAATGCCCTCAGTCTCATGGCTTCTGTGAAGATACACCGCCTGACAGCTTCCTCTAAATTCCCTCACCAATCCTCCCTCCTCTCGGGTACCAGAGTCTTCTACTCATCATTCGTAAACCAAGATATTTGGACAGGGGACTCATGGCTTAGATTTGTACTATCTACTATGGTTGCCTGTACAGTGCAGCTATTTAAACAAAAATTAAATCACCAGGCATGGTGGCCCACGCCTGTAATCCCAGTACTTGAGAGACTGAGACAGGAGGATCACAGGTTCGAAGCCAGCGTTGGCAACTTAGCAAGACCCGTAGCAACCTAGTGAAACCCTGTTTCAAAACAAAAAATAAAATCAGGCTGGGTTGGGAGTATAGCTTGGAGGTAGAAAGCCCCTGGGTTCAATCTCCAGTACCAAAAAATAGAAAATAAAAATTGGGCTGGGCGTGGTAGCACACAATTATAATCCCAGTACTTAGGAGGCTGAGACAGGAGGATTACAAGTTCAAAGCCAGCCTCAGCAACTTAGCGAAGCTCTCCACAACTTAATCAGACTCTGTTTCCAAATAAAAAATAAAATCAGGCTGGGAGTATAACTTGGAGGTAGACTGTCTCTGGGTTCAATCTCCAGTAGCTAATAAATAAATAAACCAACAAACAATAAATAAAATTCAGTTCCATGTTTGTACTCGCCACACTTCAAGCGCTCAATGGCCCACATATAATAGTAACAGCTGTATAGACCATTTCCATCATCACAGGAAGTTCTAAAGGACAGACTGAGGCCATATTAAGGTTTCTCAGTCTTAGAACCGCTGGTTCTTTGGGCTGGAAGATCTCCGTTGTGGAAGGCATCCTGTGTGTAGCAGGGTATTTCCCAGCATTCTGTCCTCTACCCCTGGATAACGGTGGCACCCTCTCAGAGTGACAGCAGGACATGTCTGGGACACTGCTCCACCCTGGTTTAGAGGAGACCATATAGCTACTGACTGTGTTTTGTTTGTCCGTGTAGGCGGGGCAAGATGAATCACTTAGAGAGCAGATATGCTTGGGGCAGGTTAAGGAGACAGAGTAAGGGAAAGAGGCCAGAGGCTAAAAGGTTTATGGCAACTTTTACTTTTCCATGAAAGGTCTTAGTCACTCCGTAATGCGCACTGAACTTTCTTCTGGCTGCCCCCCTGGTCCGGAGAACACTGGAACAGGGTCATTGTGAGGTGCAGGGCCTCCATGCCACCTCTGCAAATGGCAGGGAGAATTCTTTTTCTTTTCTTTCTTTGTGGTATTGGGGCTGAACCCAGGGGCATTTTATCTCTGAGCTACATCCCCCAGCCCTTTTTATTTTTTGTTTTGAAACAAGGTCTCACTAGGTTGCTGAAAGTCTCACAACATTGCTGAGGCTGGCCTCAAACATGTAATCCTACAGTCTCAGCCTCCCAAGTGCTGGGATTATAGGTGTGTACCACCATGCCTGGCTTAAGGGATGTGTGTGTGTGTGTGTGTGTGTGTGTTTGTTTTTTTGTACTGAGAATTGAACCCAGGGCCCAGGGGCATTCTATCTCTGAGCTACATTCCCAGCCCTATTTTTTTTTTTTTTTTAAACAGGGTCTCACTAAGTTTCAGAAGGTCTTAATAAATTGCTGAGGCTGGACATGAACCTGCAATCCTCTTGTCTCAGCCTCCCAAGTACTGGATTACAGGTGTGTGCCACCATGCCTGGCTGCAGGGGAAGATTTAAGGTGAAGAAATCTTCTGGAAATGCAGTTGGTCTGCAAGACAGTTGCATGACCCACACTACAGTCAAAGCTCTCCCTTGAGCCTGGCGTGGTTGCACACCAATGTCTCCCGTTCAGAGTGTAAGTGAAGGGCTGCCTAAACACCACCGCTTGATGGTGAGGAAGGTGACCATCAGGCCTTATGAACTGGGCGGCCCCACCGCACACATCACTCCCCAGCGCACGGCAGGGGTGTCACACCTCTCCCGACCTGCCTTGTACTGTGTCTTCTAACTGGCACATTTGTGGGGTAGCAGGCTTCGTAAGTGACGTGGGGACAAGCCACCCAGCCTGAGGTTCTAGTGGATACAACTCAATGATAGAAGCACACTGTTCTAATGTGCGACCCACGGCCCAACAGATGTCCCTAGTGAAGACGAGTTGTAAAGGCCACTTCTCCTAAAGGACACCCACTGGATGTGTTCTGTCCGCTGCCGACAGGGAGAGGACAGCTGTGTTCCTCTGAAATTGTCCATCTGCCTGGGGCTTGCTCTGACACTGCAAGATTTCCATCCAATGAGACCCAAAGCAAGACTCAAAAGCACCTCTATTGTGGGTGCAGGAAATGGTCACGCTGGAGAATCACAGAGGTCACCATACAGAACCAGGCCCTGGGACTGAGACATGAACAGGCCAGGACCAGGCAGACAGGCGGGGGTTTCCTTCCTCCCTCCTTCCCTCCCTTCCTCCCTTGGTGTGTGTGGTTCTGGGGCTTAACCCAGGGGCGTTCTACCTCTGAGCTACACACTCAGTCCTATCTATCTATCTATCTATCTATCTATCTATCTATCTATCTATCTATCTATTTTTAAACAGGGTCTCACTAGGTTGCTGAGAGTCTTGCTACATTCTAAGGCTGTCCTCCAATCTGCGATCCTCCTGTCTCAGCCTCCCAAGTACTGGAGTTACCAACGTGTGCCACCATGACCAGAGATTTTGTTTTCTTATCAATTCTCAGGGCCAGAGATGACTGAGGACTAGTGATGCTCCATAGCATGGTGGGTTGTTGGGACACAGCCAGCAGGCTGGTACCTTGTTCCTTAGTCCAGGGCCCCTAAGAGCACGAGCAAAGGTTTGAGAACAGAGCATTAGAGAGGTTTGTAACCAGTGGCATGACCAAACCAAACAGAATGGAGCACAAAGTGAAAGACCCTGCAAGTTCAATAAAGATGCTATCTCTCTAAGAGAAGGCAAAGCCCAAGCCCTCCACGTGCAGTCATGGATCAACGGTGTTTACGGCCGTGGTGCTGGTGATGGTGATACTCTCAGTCACTGTTTAATCCTGCAGATATGTGAGCCTGGGATGAAGGACCTTCATCTCTTCCTGGCCGGGTTGTAAATGATAATTATCTCAACACCTAGAATGTTCTGTAAACACATGGTTGAAATAAAGAATAAATACATAAACTGGAGGTGGTGGCACATGCCTGTGATCCCAGTAGTTGGGAGGCTGAGACAGTATGATCACAGGTTTGAGGACAACCTTGGGAATATAGAGAGACTCTCATCAACCTGGCAAGACCCCGTTTCAGAACAAATAAATAAGTAGGGCTGGGGGGGTTTCTCGGAGGTAGAACACCCCTGGGTTCAATCCCCAGTACCACAAAAATAAAGAAGCAGACAAAGATATATAATGCCTAGCTTTGTACACCATGAAATGTGTATACCATGTCTAGTTTGCAGTAGTTACTCAATAAATGTCGACTGGATATTGAAGAAGTCAAAGGCAACACTGTCTCTCTTGCACCACAAATCCCCAGAAGGCAGCAACCCTCTTTTCTGTTGGGTACCCACTCCGAAGCCCCTATTAAGGTGACATCTATATGACAGGCACTCAGTCAAAAACTGGTGCTGGTATCCCAAATCCCAGAAACAAGAGTTGTATCACACAGGATCCCAACAGGAGACAGAGAGCCCACGGAGATCAGGATCTCTCTGCAGGCGTGTTGCACAGGGGCTGTTTGTTCAGACACAGACATGGTACAGGGAACTACAGGAGATACTGCCCTGGTTTGGCACCAGTGACCGCAGAGCTGTTACCACTCCTGGGGGAAGAGATGAGAGGACAGATTGATGTCAGGAACCAGAAAGGAGAAAGTCTCACAGCGAGGAGCCTGACCTTAGATCCAGGGGCACAAGCAGCCCAAGGCAAGCCCGGGAGGGGAAGGCCAAGAGAATAATCAGCCAACCTGACCTCCTCGCCGCCTCGGTCCCCTGGTGGGGCGCCTCCGGACAGAGAAGGCCTGGAGAGGAGCAGGAAAAGGAAGATACCCTTAGCCAGAGGTTATCACTGTCCTTGCTCCATGGAGTCTGGAAAGCTCCAAGATGCTGATTCATAACCCATCAGTCCATCATCCAGTGGGAAAGAATCACTTTTAAACTCTCATCCTGTGTGAGAATTTAAAAACCACTCTAAACCAGGCATGGTGGTATATGCCTAGAATCCCAGCAACTCAGTAACTTAGTGAGACCCTCTGCAACTTGGTGAGACTCTGTTCAAAATAAGAAATAAAAAGGGCTAAAGTTGTAGCTCAGAGGTAGATGCTTCCAACTTTGATTCCCAGTACCCCGCCCCTGTCCAAAAAAAATACATAAATAAGTAAAATAAAAACCACTCTGACCCAGGTTCAGTGGTATACACCTGTAGTCCCAGCAACTCAGGCAGCTGGAATAAGAGGATAGCAAGCTGGAGGCCAGCATGCAGAAACTTATTGAGATCCTGTCTCAGTGTAAAAAAGAAAAATGGCTGGGGTGTAACTCAGTGGTAGAATGCCCCTGGGTTCAAGCTGCAATATTACAAACAAAACCCTGTAATTTAAAAACAGGATTTCACCCAGGACAAAAATCATACTCCAATCAAGAAGAATGTTAAATTCAAATAACAGAGGAACCTTGATTTGCCAGTCTTGAATTGGTCACCCACAAATAAACCAGACTCTGGATTCCTGGCTCATTCCCACCAGAAGAACTGATCACGGGTTAAATGGTGGTGGCTGCATATAACAGGAGCCTTTCTTGTTCAGAACCCAGATTGGGGGATTTGCAGTAGAACAGGAGGAAGAAAAGGTACCCAGAACTCCAAGTAAAAATCCCCCTTGCAGCATGACACAGAAGACAGGTGAGAGCAAGACGTTCCCGAAGAACACCATGGAAAGTACTTAACTTGCGAGACTGCTGCTTTGCCTAAAAATCAACCAAAGGACAGAAAATAACACACTGGTATACCAGGAAAAAGAGTCTAAGAAGAATCCTGAGTGGTCTCAGAAGGAAAAGAGACAAAAACAAAAGTCCTTATCAGCTTTTAATTCTGGTGAGTCTGTGGCCTCTTGTCTACTGACATTTATTAGCAAACCACAGCAAGAGAAAGAAAAAGATCTTCCCATTTTCTCCTCTCTCCAGCCATCAGCACAGGCATATGCCCAACTTATTACACTTAGTTGGCAAAGACTTAGTCACAAAATAAATGGTAGGTTTTCATTATTTACATATGCATGGATTCTTGGGAAATCATTGTATATTCAGAAACTTTACTGAATTTTAACTTTAGTTAAATGAACTGTTGTTTATTGAACAGCAGGCTGCAACTCGATGTTTTCTTTCTCCAGAGAGAGATGTACGCTTGGCTACTGCTTGCTTGGTGCAAGCTGTTCTCATCACAATGAGTACCTGCCATAATTTCAGACTTGGGTCTTCAAGAACCCTGTGTACTGTTGTTCAAGTGTATAATAGATCAAATTGCAAGAACTGATAGGTCTATAAGATAAATTTTATATGCACAGATCTGCTAGACAAAAAAAAAAAAAAATGACCACGATTGCTAATCTCTTCTTCCTTGTCATGAATTAATAGGATAACCAGGAGAGAGAGAGGTCTGTTCTCTTGCCTATAGGCCACCCAGTTGTCATGAAGATTTGGCAGGATTCTTCTCACTAAAATATAATCTATATTACTACTTCCTGATTCAGCAGCTTATACTCCTTGTGGATCTAAATATTTTTGTTCACTAATTCAGTCATAAGCATTTATTGAGTACCCACTGTATATATCAGGCAATGTTACAAGCATGGGGGAGACCTCAGTGGACAAGACTGACAGAGACCCCTGCCCTTGTGGGATAGCAAACTACAAAAAAAAAAAAAAAAAAAAAAAACCCAGGAGTGACTAAATAAGGACTTTAGATAGTGATCTTTGCTAAGAACAAAATAATAAAAGTTAATGGGATGACGATAAGCCTGGGAAGGAGGACTATAATTTGGAAGAGGTTCAGGCCTCTCTGAGGGATTGAGATTTTAAGTAAAGACATGACCAACCCCAGAAGCAAGCCATGTGGATCTATCTAGGAGAGGGCATTCCAGGGCCAAGATTAGCTCAGAGAAAAGCCGGGGGGTGGGAATGAGCTGGATATTCTTGAGAAATAATAAGAAGACCAGCAAGTGAGAAGAAAGTGATAGGAGATAAGACAGAAGAGGTGGCCAGATACCCAGCTATGCAGGGCCTTGCAGACCCAGGAATGTGTCCCCAGAGAACGGGGACATTGCCCCAGGGGCTGGGGCTGGGGAGAATCTGAGCCCTGCTTTCAAAGCTTCCTCTGGCTCTGCATGGAGAATAGCTGGAGGGGGAGAAGGCCATGGCAGTCATTGAGAGATGACGGGGGCTGGAAATATGGTGGGAAAACAGACTCGGAGATTGACCTGCTGGCAGATTGAATCAGCGCTGTGCACAGGGAAAGAAAAAATAGAAGATAACGCCTAGGTTTTTGACCCGAGCATGCAGGTATTATCAGTAACTGACACAGGGAAGAAATGGGGAAGAGTAGGTATGAGGTAGGTCAAATGGTTATGTAAGAGAGAAGCCCATGAATATCCAAAGGGAGGTCTAGAGTAGGCCCTTGTATAGATGAATCTAGAGTTCTGGGGGAGGTCAGGCATACTTTAAAAAAATAATCTGAATGAAAAAATATTATTAGAAATATATGCTCAAGAAGCCGGGCGTGGTGGTGCACGCTTGTAATCCCAGCATTCGGGAGGCTGAGACCGGAGGATCTGGGTTCACGGACAGCCTCAGCTACCTAGTGAGGCACTCTGCTACTTAGTGAGACTCGGTTTCAAATAAAGAATAAAAAATAGGGCTGGGGTATAGCTCAGAGGTAGAATGCCCTTGAGTTCAATCTCCAGTACTGCAAAAAAAAAAAAAAAAAAAAAAAAAGAAATATATGCTCAAGAGAGGTAGAGACTGTATGTATGTATGTATGTATGTATGTATGTATGTATGTATGTATTTGTTTATTGTGGTACTGAGGGTTAAACCCAGGGGCATTCTACTGGCTATATCCCTAGCACTTTTTTATTTTTTTTTTGAAACAGGGTTTCCCTAAATTATTACTGGATCCAGATCCTCCTGTTTCAGCCTCCCAAGTACTAGGATTTCAGGCATGCGCCCCCATACCTGGCCACCAGCCCTTTTTATTTTGAATCAGAGTCTCACTAAGTTGCTGAAGCTGGCCTCCAACCTGAGATCCTTCTGTCACAGCTTCCTAAGGACTGGGATTACAGGTGTGTTCAGCCACATTTAAAAACATTTTGAAACAGGGTCTTACTAAGTTACTGTGTCCTAGCCTCCAACCTGTGATCCTCCTGTCTTAGCCTCCCAAGTACTGGGATTATTGGTGGCGTGCACTGAGAGTGTCTTTATATTTGCTCTCCAGGCAGCTGTGCCTCACATACTAAAATGCTGGAAAAGCACAGGATACTGTGAAGTAGTGATCGTAAAATTAAAAATTGAAATACAATCTTTGATTTATTTGCTCAATGCTCTAACCAACTTAGTTTAAGTAATTCCCCAACAAAAGAATTGTATGACTGACAATTACTTGCAGCAGAAAATGGTCCCAATCAGGGAAAAAATAATAGGAGCTTAGCAAATGAAAATTGGAAAGCAAGTCAATGCAATCAATGCTGCTGTGGCTCAGAACCAGAAGCACGGGTTTGCTAGTTCAAGCCTAAACACACAGGCCCCACACACATGACACCTAAGAGGCACCGTGACTGCAGGAAAGGTTTATCAGTACCGCTACATCAAAAGAAGAACTGATTCCATGAGGGCCACTCACTAAACGATGTTACACTGCATGAATGCTTCTCATTTATTTATTTATTTATTTTGGTTGTATGTCAATAGACTCATGGAAATGTGAACATCTTCTGACCTGGATGACATCTTCTGAGCCCCAGCAGTGGCTCAGCTTCTAATTGACTGGTTCTTATTCTATAACACCTTTCACCAAGAAAGAGAAGCAAAAGGCATTTCAAGCCAGGTGTGGTGGTGCATGCCTGTAATTCCAATACTTGGGAGGCTGAGATTGGAGGATTGCAAGTTCGAGGACAGCCCTGGCAACTTAGTGAGACTCTCAGCAACCTAGTAAGATTTTATTTCAAAACAAAAGATAAAATAGGGCTAGAGGTAGCTTGAAGGTAGAATGCCCTTGAGTTCAATCTCTAATAACACACACACACACACACACACACACACACACACACACAATTTTAACTTTCATAAGAGGAACTCACAAACCCCAGTAAATATTACCTTATGAATTATACAATTAAATAGGTTTAGCCAGGTGTGGTGACGCACATTTGTAATCCCAGTACTTGGGAGACTGAGATAGGAGGATAGCCTCAGTTACTTAGTGAGGCCCTTTGCAACTTAGTGAGACCCTGTTTCAAAATAAAGAATAAAAAATAGGGCTGAAGGTATAGCTCGGAAGTAGAATGCTCCTGGCGGGGGGGTGGGGGGTCAAATAAGAAGCTAATGTGCTGAATTTGACAGGTACACAAATATTGGGGATTTTTACTTGGGCTAGTAAAGTGCTTGCTGGTGTATGTGAGGCCCTGGATTTGATCCCTAGCACTACAAAAAAAAAAAAAAAAAGAATTTTAATTTAGGCTGACTTCCTTATAGGAGAGTCTCTCAACCCACAAAACTCCTTTGTAAAGAGATGGGACAGGAAGTGGCAAAGTCATAATCAGTGAGCCACCTTAGGTCTTTTTGAAGTGCAAAGAAGCAAAGTGACGGACATCACACCTCAAATCAGTAAGTGAAAAGAGAAAATCATTAACAGCTAACTGATTCTTCAGTGAGAATTTCAAAACCAACTAGAAAGCCCAGATACTATTATATTCATGGTTAATAGTTTAGTCATTCCAAATATTTAATTCCAATAAATTTCAGAATTAAACTTCCAAAGAACAATAATTTTCCATTCGAGAACTTATATATTTTTTTTCTGCTTTTAGTTTAATAAATAATCTGAGGGTTTATTTGGCAGCTTCTATGCAAGTCTAACAGATGACAGTAACTTTACCCTGGGGTTAAGAATGCAGGGCATAAACATCTCAAGTTTCATCTTAAAGGTATCCATCCAGGCAAAGACCTAGACTTCAAGAATACATTGCATTCAAAAGGGCTGACCATGCAGATTGAATCTCCACTTTCTAAAGAAGGAAAGAAGGAAGGGAGGGAGGGAGGGAGAGAGGGAGGGAGGGAGGGAGGGAGGAAAGGAGTACTACTCAATATTTACTCCTGAGACAGTCTTTTTTTTTTAATTTTTTATTTTTTCAGTACTAGAGATTGAACCCAGGGGCATTCTACCTCCAAGCTACACTCCCAGTCCTATTTTTTTATTCTTTATTTTGAATCAGGGTCTCACTAAGTTGCAGAGGGTCTCACTAAGTAGCTGGGACTGGCTGTGAATTCCCAAGTATTGGGATGACAAGTGTGTGCTCTAAGGTATGTTTCCTCCAATCTTGCATATCTTGGATCTTAATCTACTCTACCTTAGTTTCAACATATGTATATCTATATATGCAGGATGGGAGTGGGGAGGGAAGAAAAAGAAAAAGGAAGGAAGGAAGGAAGGAAGGAAGGAAGGAAGGAAGGAAGGAAGGAAGGAAGGAAAAGGCCATTGCAATCCACTTCAATATGCCAGAGTCAAGCAGTGGGAAATGCGGGGAAGCGAGTGGCCTCCCTCCCGGGTATCTGTCTGCGTGGCCTCCTTCCTGGGTGCCTTCATGGCCTCCTTCCTGGGCGCCTGCGTGGCCTCCTTCCTGGGTGCCTTCATGGCCTCCTTCCTGGGCGCCTGCGTGGCCTCCCTCCTGGGTATCTACCTGCGTGGCCTCCCCCCAGGGTGCCTGTGCGCTCAGCCCTCTCCTCCAGTCTCCCTCACTCGGTCCTTCCTCCCTTTAGCAACCTCCTCCCAGCCCGAACCTTGATATCTCCCATGGCCACACCATGCAAATGTGGGACAAAACTAAACTATGGATACATTTCAACAGTCTGAATTGATTAGGGTCATTTATTTTAAAGGTTTGTTAATTAATTTGAGCTGAGTTGAATAGGTGATTCAGCCAAGTTGGGAGGAGAAGATAGTTTTTTTTAATTCAGATATCAAAACCATCTATAGAAGCCAAATAGAATTTGTCTGAGATCATGTTATCAAAATCATGTCCTGGGAAATATTTCTAGGGTCTTAGCAGAAAAAAATGATTGTATGAAACCTAATTAATTAATTGTGAGTTCCAGACTTAGAGGCTTTCTCTCTAAATTTCATCAGCACTTGGGATTCTAGCGCATGAAATGGATTCAGAGCCCTCAATTTTTTTTTTTTTTTTTTTTTTTTTTTTTTTTTTTTTTTTTTTTTTTTTTTTTTTTTTTTTTTTTTTTTTGGTCCTGGGAACTGAGCCCAGGAGAATTTTACTTCCTAGCTTTATCTGAGACAGTTTCTTGCTAGGTTGCAGAGGGTCTTGCTAAATTGCTGAGGCTGGTTTCGAACCTGTGATCCTCCTGTCTCAGCCTCCTAAGTACTGGGATTCCAGGCCTGCACCACCATGCCTGGCTAAATACTTTCAATTTATTGACCCAAAGTTCTCTGTGAGCAACATATACAGAGATACCATTTGCTGTAAGTTGGATTGCAAAAAGCCCCTCGGAGGACTCTGCTAGGCACTCAGACATGCTATGTCAAGCCCCCTGGGAAGGGGCTTCCTGAGCTCAAGAGAAGTCACATTCTACAACGCAAACAAAACAACCTATTGTCATCCTTGCTCCCACCACACAAATGGATAGGGCAGCTCAAAATCCCTTTCAAGGGCCAATGAAATAAATGTCAAATTTTATCAATGAGACTAAATGGTTCCAAGATAATCTGCAGGGACATTTACATTTTCTTTTCCCAATAGCATCCTGCTGGATATCAAACACTCTCCAACGCCAGAAACATGGAGAACATCATGCTGCTAAGTGAAACGTGAGACTTGACATCCCAAATGTCAAGACAATACCAGAGAGACTCAAACTTCTTGTGGCACACATCAGGCATGACTAGGTCTCGGGTAAATCTTAAAGCTCAAAGGCCTACCTGGAAATAAGTGGGGAAATCATTTTCTCAGAGCAAGAGCCTACAATACTGTGATCTGACTCAAACAGCCGACTTCTCCTCCCTCTCCAGGGCCAGGGATGGTGTGTGTCCCGGGAAGGGGACAGTGCATGAGAACACAGCACTACAAGAAAAGATGATGAGGAACCGGGCACCCCGGTGCAGGCCTGTCATCTCAGTACTCAGGAGGTTGAGACAGGATCACAGATTCATGGTCAGCCTCAGCAACTTAATGAGCCCCTCCACAACTTAGTGAGACCCTGTTTCAAAATAAAAAATAAAATAAGGCTGGGGGTATGACTTGGAGGTAAATGCCCCTAGGTTCAACCCCTAGTACCACAATCAATCAATCTATACATACATAAATACATACATACATACATAAATACATAAATAAATAGGGTTGGGGTATAGCTCAGAGATAGAGTACCTGTGGGTTCAATTCCTAGTACCAAAAAAAAAAAAAAGAGAGAGAGAGAGAGAAGAAAAGGAAAGATGATGAGGAAGAAAAGAAAATAGGTTAATAGCGAGAATACAGCAGGGAAAGTTTTCCACACCAGCTTTGCATCGTGCCTGACATGTGGATGGATGTACAAGTTGAAAATACGCTCCAGTCTTTCTGCTTATTTTGGGCTAATTTTATGGAGCTAAACAATGCAGTTACATCAAAGCATCTGCAAAGATAAAATCTAGGGACTTTTCAAAACCGGAGAATGTTTGTCGAGGGGGAGGGGAAAGGAAGAGGCACCAGAAGTCAGAGCAGGATAACCCAGAGTCACAAAACTGGCTTTTGAACAAGAGAGGACAGGATAATAAAACGTTGATGAGCATTTCATTTGTCCTAGTTCTTCCTAAATCAATGAAAACATCGGCTTATGATGGATTTGCACCACAGAGAAACTCCTGACAACTTCAAAATCAACTTCATGTTTGGGTCCCATTCTTCCAGGTGATGGATAGGGGGAATCAAGGGAGGAATGCCACTTGAAGCCAGCCATTTATCATGAACCAAAATGGCTAAGGACCCCATAAACCACAATGATCCATTTCCTATTAGCATTGTACAACAGAAGGCAACCTCATCTGCGTTAACAATTTTTATGACCTCCGTAGGCAGAGAGCCTAGTGTTAGGAAATGGCTTATTTTTTTTCTGTTATAAATGTTCATTACTATACCATAAAAAATTATTTCATTAAGGAATTCTTTAAAAAGGCTTTCTCCAGTTTAAGATCATTTTTAAAGTTGACTTTATCTTGGTTAAGTAGTTTTGCTTTCTGATCAAGCTCTTGCTGGTTTCCTATATGATGGACTTGTGTACTTCTCTACCATAATGTTTGTATCATAACAGATTACAATTAAAGTAGTTTTCCCCCAAAAAAGTTAGTGGACCTTGACAATGTTCAATGTCCCAAGTTTCAAAGTAGGTCTTTTGAATTTCAGCAAATACTAGGTTTTCTACTTCCAAGAAGAGGTAGAAAAATAGTGTCATGATTTAAAACTAAATAAAATTATTAAAACAGTCCAATTATTGCTGATAAATTCAATATAACAGTTTAAATATCTCAGTGATCATATCCAGATGAGTAGTGACACAGAGACACTCGACTACAGACAAGGTTGGTAGTTATCTTCCTACAACAAATGGTACCACTTTGAAATAGGAAAAGAAAGAAAAGGGAACACAAATGGCCAGATGAGAAAAAGCAACTAGGGAAATGGGTATCATACTTAAGAATTAGGAAAACAAGAGTATTTACTAAGATTCTATACTTTCATAATTTTTAAACACCTGTTTTGGAATCAGTGGTAGAAAGCACAAAAAGACCTCAATATTTATCTGACACATAAATATCTGTTTTGGCATTATATACATTATATAGTTTAAAATGCACTCTGCATTTTTACTGCATTTTGAACATTTTTCTGTCTTCTCTACCCTCCACTTGTTTCATTAAAACATCAACAAACTTGGAGGAAAAAATGGCAAATTTTTAATTGGTTGCATTAAATTATGAGCCCTCCCCAAAATAGCTATTTCATAAAGTCACAAATTCCCTGAGGAAATGACTCATTTTAGAAAATCAGCACCATTTGTAGACATTTGCCAAGAGACAAAGCCCTGGGAAGACAGAGAAGACTAAGATGTAGCCCATGTCTTTTTATCATCTATTTTGGGAGACAGTATACAATCCTAAATAAGAAAAATAAAATAAGCCCCAAAAGAGTCATTGGAAAATAAGTAGAGTTTGATCACAGTAGTAAATATTTGAACACTGTACTGTTCAATTATCAGGACAAAAAAAAAAAAAAAAAAAACCTGTTAGATTATTACAGAGAATTTTAGGAAGTGAGAGGAAAAAAAATGTGAGACTTCCTCCCTCCCCCCCACCACACACACACAAGGAGAATGCACCATGACTGGGATAAATAGGGAAGAATTCATGGAGGAGCTACAAAATTCCAGCTTGGCCTTAAAGAATATTCAATTTAGCATACTAATAATTGCAACAATTTTTCCCCAAACAAAATCGTCTCCAGGAATGTGTGGATTCCCTGTGAGCACTGTCTCTGCTGGAATGTATCATCCAAGCCTCCGCAACCACAAGCCTTTCATACTTGGACTTTTAACCTCTCCCTCTCCTGAAACTCCTCCTCTCTGCCAGTCACCAAATGATGGCCGTCATTGTTTTCCTTACTCCTTTGAAATCCCCAATAACCCTCAAGTCAGATGATCCCACCCACCAAGAACGAGGGAGCAATGCCCAGTGGGGGCTGACTGTTTATGACCTTATTTACACCAAGTAGATTTTAATCATTAGAGACTCTCCATGCTTGGAGAAAATGCCACACAGGGATAGTCCAAACCCAAACCCCAGCCCAAAGTAGCATGGTGTCTCCAAAAGGTCCCGAAGGGTTTGTTGTCATTCTTTTCCAGCTTCGCTCTGAAGATTTGGGGAAGCTCGTTTAAGCGCTGTTGAGGTTTTCTTTCTTTCTTTCTCTCTCTCTCTCTCTCTCTCTCTCTCTCTCTCTCTCTCTCTCTCTCTCTCTCTCTCTCTTTCTTCCTTTCTTTCTTTCTTTCCTGAAGATTGAACTCAGAGATTCTGTACCATTGAGCTACACCCCCAGCCCTTTTTATTTTTTATTTTGACACAGGGTCTTGCTAAGTTGTCCAGGCTGGCCTCAAACTTGTGATCCTCCTGTGTCAGCCTCCCAAGTAGCTGGGATTACAGATATGCTCCACTGTGCATGTTTTGTTTTGCTTTGTTTTGTTTTTGTTCATTTGTTTTATGCTGAGGACTGAACCCAGAACCTCACATAAGCTAGGCATGTGCTCTACCACTGAGTTACATACCCAGTCTTACTGTTTAGATTCTTTTATTTTAGTATTGGGGGTTGAACCCAGAGGCTTTCTACCTCCAAGCTATAACCCCAGGCAAATTTTATTTCTTATTTGGAAACAGGGTCTCACTAGGTTGCGGAGAGCCTTGCTAAGTTGCCAAGGCTGGCTTTTTGAACCTGCAATCCTCCTGACTCAGCCTCCTAAGTCCTGGAATTACAAGCGTGTATCACCATGTCTGGCTACTATTCAGATTCCTAAGAACTACCAGATCCTTAAGTCTTGGCCTCTCTCACTTGCATCTGAGTTACATGCTCTCATAATGTGTCTCCCAAACTCAGAACACAAACATACACACACACCATTCCGTCCTACATCGCAATGTGGCTCACATAACATCTTTCGATCAAAAATCTTCCAGGGATCTTCCTTACAGACAGGCCCAACTCTGGCTAAATCCTCCCCTGGCTTCCTTCCTCCAGACACCCACATAAAACACACACATTTGGGTAGAGCACATGGAGATAAGTGGAAGAGCCTTCTTGCTGATGGGAGTAGAAGTGTCCTAATGTTTGACACAAAGGCCTTGTCCTTCACACCTGTATCCCAGCCCCAGCCCAGCACAAAGGCCGGGAAAATCTGCAGAGGTGATGTGGCCTCTTGACCCCACTTCCCATCTTTTCTCTACAGCAGTGCTTCCCAGACTTCCACACGCATAAGAATCACATAAGAATCAATCGCCTGGGTTCTTGTGAAAATGCACATTCTGATTTCCTAAATGTAGGATGGAGCCTGAGCATCTACATTTCAAACAAGCTTCCAGGTGAGAGTCCCTTTGTTGTCTGAGGACCACACTTCTCAGTAGAGATTCCAACATGTCCTCAAACTTGGCTGTATATTAAAGCCACCCATGAAACTAAAAGTCCTGATGGCAGACTACAGCTCAGAACAGTCAAAACAGAATTATTAAAGGGGAAAGATCTTTAAAGTCCCCCAGATGGTTGGTTGGTTGGTTGGTTGGTTTGGTACCAGGGTCTGAACTCAGGGGCATTCTAACTACAAGCTATACCCACAGTTCTATTTTATTTTTTATTTGAAACAGAGTCTCAGTAAGTTGCTGAGGGCTTCACTAAATTGCAGAGGCTGTCTTTGAACCTGTGATCCTCTTGTCTCAGCCTGCCAAGTACTGAGATTACAGGTGTACCCTGGCACCAGTTGATTCCAATGTGCAGCTGAAGTTGTCCATTCTTTTCTTCCTTTTTTTTTTTTTTTGTGTGTGTGTGTGTGTGTGTGTGTGTGTGAGAGAGAGAGAGAGAGAGAGAGAGAGAGAGAGAGAGAGAGAGAGAGAGATAGATAGATAGATATGGGAAAGTACCAGGGATTGAACCCAGGAGCATTCTACCTCCCAGCTACATCCCAGCCCTAATTTTGTGTGTGTGTGTGTGTGTGTGTGTGTGTGTGTGTCAGGAGGGATTGAACCCAGGATTATTCTACCTCTGAGTTATATCCTCAGCCCTATTTTATTTTTATTTTGAAACAGGGTCTTACTAGGTTGAACCTGCAATCCTCCTGTCTCAGCCTCCCAGAAGTGGGATTACAGGAATGCGCCACCATACCAGTTTCCTCCTGCCCTATTTTATCTTTATTTTTGAAACAAGGTCTCACTAGGTTGATGGGAGTCTCAATACTTGCTGAGGCTGTACTTGAGCCTGCAATCCTCCTGTCTAAGCCTCCCATAACTAGGATTACAGGAGTGCGCCACCATGCCCAGCTGAAGTTGCTCTTTCTTCTTCAACCAAACCATCCTACACATTCCCTCTACCCTGTGCCTCTGCCCGACACGTGTTCCAAGCATAGGCTGCCCTCTCTCTCCCTGGCTAAATGCTGCGCTCCCCGTAAGACCTGAAGCCAGCCCTTCCTCTGCCAAGGTGTCTTCAACCCTGGTTATCTGCTAACCACATCCTCCCAAACTCTGGGGCACAGGCCCTACTCTGGCAGCGGGAAGGGAATCTCTGGGGGCAGGCACTGCGGGCCTGGCAGGTATGAATGTCAGATGTGCCTTACTATGACTTGGAGATGGACTCTTCAGGAAATTCGGCAAATAATAGCGGGTGAAGGGAGTTTTGTTTTGTTTTGCATCTGAAAAGAAAGATAAATAAGAGTATCCTCAGCCAGAATGGGATACAAGTTGAGCATTCCTAATCCAGAAACCGGAAATGGAAAACATTTTGAACACAGGCACTCAGTGGACAAAGTCTACGCAAATATTCCAAAATCCAAAAAACTCCCAAAATGGAAACATTTCCGGTCCCAAGCATTTTGGAGAAGGGATGCTCAACTTGTACTTTCAAGACTTGACCGTGCCTGCTAGACAGGTGCCAAAAGCCAGTTCCTGGTAGTTAAGAGAAACAAAGGCTGTATCCAGCCACTAAGATGTGCTCTTCAGGAAGAGTAGAGAGAAAGAATTCAGGGCCCAGGGTCGTGACCTTTGGGTTAAGATGTGGAGGGGCTCAAATAACACACCATTCCCCACCACAAGAATTCTCTGGCAAGTAATCACAAGAGCCCATTCAAATTTGGGAATGAATGGACCGGGTCCTCCAACTTAACTAATTCCCTAACTACTGCATTTTAGGATATAAAAGGCTCCTAGTGCCATAAATAGACAGAAAAAGAAGGGAGATGGTTAACAGAGCTATTTCCAAAATCTGAGTGCATGAAATGCTTCATTAAGAGACAATCTTATGCCTCTCTCTTAGCCAAAAAACATTTTGAACATGAAATAAGGTTAGAAAAATAAAAGAAGACTAATAGAGGTCAGAAACCATTCCAAGCTGAGAAAAATTTAAATTGGGAGACGTGTTGACGAAGAGATCAATTTCTAACGTCAAACAGGCCTGGATTCAAATACTGACTTTTTCTACTTGGGTAAATTCCTTTAACTTTCCTGGCCCCAGTTTTCTCTCTGTGAAATGGGGGTCATAATGACAATTTCTGTATCAATTTTAAATGATAAGTATGACAGTTCCTCTAACAATGCATATCACACAATAAATGTTAAATTTGTTTGGAATCTGTTCAAATAAGCCCTTACCACACAGCAATTTCACATAGTAGTTATATTAACATTACAATAAGTGACACTGCCGTGTGCACCTTTTCCTGAACTTGCATACAGGTTGGTAATGCCTCCCTGGTTCTCCATACTATGCTTCTTGCCTGGAATGAACCTTCTCCATTCTCTTCCCTCCTTCTCTATTATTGTTGTTGTTGTCATTATTATTTGTGTGTTTGTGATGCTGGGGACTAAACCCAGGACCTTTCACATGCCAAGCATATGCTCTACCACTTAGCTACACTCACAGCCCATTTTCTTACTGTTTTAAAAAATATTTTCTTGGTCCAGGCAAGGTGGTCTATACATGTAATCCTAGTACTTGAAGATCACAGGTTTGAGGCCAGTGTACAATAACTTAGTGAGATCTTGTTTCAAAATAAAAATAAAAAGGTCTGGAGCCAGGCGTGGTGGCACACGATTATAATCCCAGTACTTGGGAGGTGGAGACAGGAGGATCCAGGTTTGCAGCCAGCCTCAGCTATTTAGTGAGGCTCCATTACTTAGTGAGACCCTGTTTCAAAAATAAAAGAGTAAAAAATAGGACTAGGGGTGTAGCCCAGAGGTAGAATGTCCCTGGGTTCAATCCCCAGTACTGCAAAGAAAAAAAGGGGGGGGGCTGTGGATGTAGCTGAGAGGTAGAATGTCCCTGGACTGAATCCCCAGCACCCCCCCACACACACACACACACATTTACTGGTGCACTGTCATTGTACACGATGGTGAGATTCAGAGTAATACATTATATACGTGCATCATAACACCACTTGTTCTCTTTTGTTCCCCATTCCGCTTTGTTTTTAAATCTCTTCCCTGCTGTCTGCTCTCCTTGGATGTCCTCCCTGTCACCTCTGCCACCAGAGGCACTCTTCAGCTCCTAGAGCATTTGTATTAGAGTACACACCACGCCGTGAACTCCGAGCCTGTGCTTCTCTCTCACTAGGCTGAGTGTCTAGAGCCAAGCTGTCCAGCATGCTAGCCACTAGCTTCACACCACCAGGGAGTTTAAATTGACCAAAACAAATGAAAATTAAAATGTAGCTCCTCAGTTACATGAGCCGCATTGTAAGTGCTCAAGAACCACAAAAATGAGTAGCACTGGGCCACAGAGACTAGAACATTTCCACCATTGCAGGACACTATTGAACAGCGCTGTGCTAATCCACTGGGCAGGGACCACCTCTCATTCATTCCTCCAGCCCAGCACCATCACGGGTGTGTGAAGGGATGATTGCACTGACAAGTACAGATGTGTGTACACAAAACCTCCTAACTGAATGGAAAGGGATTAATTATTCCTTCAGGTTTAAACATATAAGAAAAAAATATATACAAGGTATGTAGCATAGCCAGGCATGGTGGTGCACTCCTGTAATCGCAGTACTTGGGAGGCTGAGACAGGAGGACTGAAGGTTCAAGGCCAGCCTCAGCAACTTAGCCAGGCTCTCTGCAACTTAGTGGGATCCTGTTTCCAAATAAAGAATAAAAGAGGGCTGGAGGTATAGCTCAGAGGTGGAAGGCCCCTGGGTTCAACCCCCAGTACCCCCCCCCCCACACACACACACTGAGTTGGTTGAGAAGCCCAGCTCCGTGCCTTCTGAGGATGATAGCTCACCCCTGCGAGAAGATCACTAAGGCTCTATGCCAAGGACAGCACTTGGGTGGGTGGATGGTGAGTCCCACCTAGTAGTGGCTGTGTTTTGCTTGCCAGGTCTCACACACTACTTGCTCCTTAACCTCAGAACCAGAGTGGATCTCTCACTCGGGAGCATGAAGATCAGCTCTGTGATGTATCTAACAGACTCAGTCAGGACGAGCGGCCCGGCTGACACAAAGCAACATCCCTCCCGAGGCCCGGCGTAGAGGGCTGCAAAACCCCTCCTTTTGGGCTTACAGCTTTCTTGCCAATGACTTCCCCGGCCCCTCCTTGCTTCTCCTGCATCCTGAACCACAGATGACAGAGACCCAATTACTGACCGGTCTCTGTTTCCGGGTGCCACTTGGTCCACTGTTAACCCACTCTTCCTGGGTTCCTCTTTAGAATCACTCAGTGTTAGCACAAACCCCACAAAAAACCCTTTATCTTGCTGAAATGCCCCACAGTTTCCCTGCTGTGCTCTTTCCCCTACTTCCTTCAGTTAATAAACGTTCAGATGACTACAAGGAGCATGCCCGAGGTCTTACCTGTGACCCAACTTTAGGAACAACCCTAGAAGGGCTTCATGTCACTCCAGAAAATTTCCCACAGCAGAAAGTAACAGACTGTCTTTTACACATACAGTGTGTGTGCACATGTGTGTGTAGTGCACTAGGGACTGAACCCTGGGCTGGGGGTACAGTCAGTGGTAGAGCACTTGCCTAACATGTACAAGGTCCTGAGTTTCATCCCCAGTACTGCCAAAATAAAAAAGAAGAAGAATTATAGGGCTCGAACCCAGGGTTCACACTTGCTAGGTAAGCACTATCCCACTTAGCTATATCCCTCAGCCCTTAAACAGAAACAAAAACAAAAACTATTTTTAGCCGGGCGTGGTGGCGCACGCTTGTAATCCCAGCATTCGGGAGGCTGAGACTGGAGGATCCGGGTTCGTGGCCAGCCTCAGCTACCTAGTGAGGCACTCCGCAACTTAGTGAGACCCGGTTTGGAAATAAAGAGTAAAAAATAGGGCTGGGGATGTAGCTCGAAGGTAGAATGCCCCTGAGTTCAATCCCCAGTACTGCCAAAAAAAAAAAAAACTATTTTTAAAATTTTGAAACCGTCTTGCTAAATTGCCAAGGCCGTGATCCTCCTGCATCAGACCCCTGAGCTGCTGGAATTACAGCGTGCCACCATGCTGGGCTACTCATCTGGTTTTTGTTTGTTTTGTTTTAAATCAGGAACTAGGTTTCTTAACACAACCTTAAAAAGAAATGAAGTACTGATCCATACTCCTACACGGATAAACCTTGAAAACATTATGCTAAGTGAAAGAAGCCAGGCGTAAGGGCTGCGCATGACATCCATCATTCTATTCTTGTGGATTGTCTGAAACAAGTAAATCCATAGAGATGGGATGTTGAAGGTTGCCAAGGACTAGGGGGAGGAAGGCCGGCAGGAGTGGGGAGTGACTGCTGATGCGTACAAGGTATCCTATTGGGATGATGAGAATGTTCTGAAATTGTACAGTGGTAATGATGTACAACCTTGTGAATATACTAAAAACCACTGCACTGTACTAAAAAGGCGGTATGTGAATTATATCTCGGTTTTAAAAAAGAATTCCATCACTGCCTTTAATGGAGAAGGCAGTGCTTGTACAGCTGTTAAAACCAGTGTTTTCCTCCTTAGAAAGCATCAGGCAAGAACTAGGCATGGTGGCACAGGTTCATGGCCAGCCTCAGCTACTTAGTGAGACCCTGTTTCAAAATAAAGAATAAAAAGTAGGACTGGGGGTATAGCTCGTAGGTAGAATGCCCCTAGCTTCAATCCCCAGTTCTGCCCCCCAAAAAAAAAAAAAAAAAAAAAAGCATCAGGCAAGAATCAGGGTGCGGTGATACACACCTGAAATCCCAATACTTGGGAGGTTGAGACAGGAGGATCACAGGTTTGCAGCCAGCCTCAGTAACTTAGTGAGACCCTCATAAACATATCGAGGCCCTCAGGAACTTATCAAGACCCTGTTTCAAAATAAAATGAGGCTGGGGGCAGGGAACTCAGAGGAAGAATGCCCCTGGGTTCAATCCCTAGTACCAAAAAAATAAATAAATAAAATAAATTTAGTGAGGTGGGGGGCAGAGTATACCTAAGACTGTACTCAATTAAAAATACAGACTTTTTTATTTTCTATGATTTGCTATTAAGGCTCTCAAGCAAGGGCAGACATTCCCACACAGAAGGCTCTGAGACCATGATACGGATCATGAAAGAAGAGGCTCAGTCCAGATGTGATAGAGAATCTCACTAGTGCTCCATAAGGGCTGCAGGCGGCTCTCAGGAAGAAACAGAAACAACATCCATGGGCTTCCAGTGTACCTCCCTGGCCACGGTACTGTGGAGCACCCCAATCAGTCTCACTTCAAAGCAGGGGCTCTGTTATTCTTTTTTTTTTTTTTTTTTTTTTTTGGTGCTGGGGACTGAACCCAGGGGCAATCTTCCTCTGAGCTACACCCCCAGCCTTTTTCATTTTCTGTTCTTGAAACAGGGTCTCACTAGATTGCTGAGCATCTCATCGTGTTGCTGAGGCTGTCCTCAAACCTGTGATCCTCCTGTCTCAGTCTCCCAGGTACTGGGATTACAGGAGTGTGCCACAGGCCTGGCTTTATTCTTACTCTTCACACATCTTTTGGCTTTCTGGTGTCATTACATAGAGATGTCTGCACACACGGGCTTGGTCGTGATTTCAGGACCCCCAGACGTTCCAAGATCCATTTCTCTTCTGCTGAGGGTTTAGTCCCCGGTGAGATGCATGAATTCAACCTTTAAGCTGCCTCGTAATTTTGTCTAAAGTTGGCACTGATTCCCAATTTCATCATGCTGCTTATGTGTGTCCAACCTGGAGATGCTCCAGATGTTCTCTAACAGGTGGGTAGACAGCAAGTTAGGAAAGGTGTGACCCAAGAGGTAACCCTGGAACTGAGCAGGGCACTTATCAGGCAAGCATGTCCGCATACAGCAGGGGCGGGAGAGCACCCCAGGCCGGTGCGGGTGCAGCAGGCACCAAGTCACTGCGCAGAGAGATGGCTGGGGTTTAGGACAATGAGCCAAGTCCTCTGTGGAGTTGGGGAACAGCTTCAGGGGAAGTAGGAGGGAAGAAAAAACGGAACAAGGTCAGAATATGACATGTGGTTTGGTTGAAAGACATGGTAGATAGAATATTAGCCTAGAAATCATTTTAGTCTATGACATCAAGAGAATGGATATAGGGAACTATGTCTAGAAAAGCAGTTGCTTGGCTGGACCATAATCTCACAGGACAAACGTTGCTCGCTATAAACCACTTTCAAAAGGAAAAGTCTCAGCCATGTATGCTGGTGCACACCTGGTGATCCCAGTACTTGGGAGGCTGAGACAGGAGGATCCCAGGTTCAAGGACAGCCTCAGCAACTTAGCTGACTTAGTGAGGAACCAAACACCCTCATCTGTTGCATCCCTGTGGCCCATGAGCTGTTGGCTCAGAACAAATCAACTCTCACAGAACCCTTGTGGCATTTTCTACAAACACTCCACATTTTCAACAGGAAAGCCTCCACTTGTACTTTTTTTGTGCAAATAAATGTGTGTTCTTCCCTCTTTCTATCAAGGGGCAAGACTGAATGCAAAGTAAACTGGAACCAACCTGCACAAAAGAATCATTTAAGCCAATACCAAGAAGGTGGCGATGTATATTAAGGAAAAGACTAAAAAGTACACTTCATTGAAGATCCTCTCTGGTTCAATTTTCAGAAACATTCTTTTTTTTTTTTTTTTCTTCCTATTTTTTATTTATTTTTTGTGGTACTAGGGATTTAACCAGGGGCACTGTACTGCTAAGCTGTACTCCCAGCTCTTTCTGTCTTTAATTTTTTATTTTATTTTATTTTATTTGTACTGGGGATTGAACCAAGGGGCAGCCTAGCTCGAGCTACACCCCCAGCCCTATTATTTATTTATTTATTTAGAAACAGGATCTTACTAGGTTGATAAGAGACTCACTACTTGCTGAGGCTGTCCTTGAACCTGCTATCCTCCTGTCTCAGCCTCCCAAGTACAGGGATTATGAGCTTGCACCACCATGCCTAGCTTTGTTTTTCACTTTGACACAGGGTCTTGCTGAGTTGACAGGCTGGCCTCAGACTTACAATCCTCCTGCCTCCACCTCCCAAGTTTCTGGGATTACAGGCAGGCACCACTACGCCTGGCTCTGGTTAATTTTTATAGAAAAAAAAGAGGTGGCTGTTAGTTTTCTTTCAGTCAGTCCCTTGAATGGAGAGTCACATCGCTCAGTCTCTAACACGACATGATACACAATCGTCATCTGGTCCTCAGCCACTGTGAGGTGAAGAAGGAGGAAAAAGAAAGCAGGGAGCCTCACAGCCTCTATGCCGCTGGCTTCCACGCCTCGCCTCTCCTTAAACATCATAACTTGCCATGTGGCCTCGGACTCCACCTAAAAATCAAACCTGCACAAAAATTCTTAGGCCAATGTGAAAGGGATCGGTTTAGTTCAGTTCTCAAAAGCCTCCTGCATGCACACTCAGAGACAAACTATGAAAAGTATAATTTGATTAATATGAAACGTGGCCTTCTCACTTTTATCGACAGTTAAAAAGGGAAGAAATAAGCCCTTTGGCACTTTTCAAAGCTGAGCTCCTCCTCAGTCGTAATACCTGAGCTCATGTGGTACAAAAGCACAAATGCAGCGATCTGGCCGCAGCCTTGCATCAGCAGAAATGAAAACCAGCAGAGCGCCACCCCCAGATAGACACGATCCCCCCACATGGAAAAAGACCATGGCTGTTTTTCTTTCTTTTTTTTCTTTTCCCCTGGATAGTCTTCTTGCTCATCTGGAAAAATAAAAGCTTTTTGGACTATTTTCAGCTAATACAATCCAAAATGCCTTACACACATCTGCCTCACCCCTCAAAAAAAGAAAGGGGGGGGAAAGCCAGTAATATTAAATAAATTTTAATAGGTAAAAATAACTTTTAACCTATTTGTGTACATAGGTTTGAGTTGATGTTGATATTTTTTTCCTTTTATCACAAAGCTGCTAAGCCCTATTGCACTATGGGGGGTGGTGGCACACATCTGTAATCACAAACCTTGGGAGGTTGAGACAGGAGGATTGCAAGTTTGAGACCAGCCTGGGCAGTTTAATGAGACTCTGTCTCGAAATAAAAAATAAAGAGGGCTGGGAGTGTATCTGTGGTAGAGCACTCCTGGATTCAATCCTCAGTAGCACAAAAAGAAATTTTAAAATAAATAAAACCTGTTACAGACTTCTCCTCCACTTCCCCAGAGCAGCAATTCTACCCAATGAAAAAATGGTGACTTTCAACTCTCATGCTTGGTATAGAAATATATTCACTAGCCAGGCGTGGTGGCGCACGCTTGTAATCCCAGAACTTGGGAGGCTGAGACCGGAGAATCCGAGTTCATGGCCAGCCTCAGCTACTTAGTGAGGCCCTCTGCAACTTAGTGAGGCCCTATTTCAAAATAAAGAATAACAAAATAGGACCGGGGGGTGTAGCTCAGAGGCAGAATGCCCCTGAGTACAATCCTCACTACCATAATATATATATATATATATATATATATATATATACACACATATAAATATATATATATATATATTCCTGCCCCCCAAGGGCAGTGTTCCCCTTGCTAAATGTAGGAATGAGTCATAGGATATTGGGCTGCTGCAAGGAACAAAAACATTGGGTTTCTGTTTTAAATTAAAATTCATTTTTAGTAAGATGTAAGAAAAATAATTGCAATGAAGAACAGAAGATAGAGTCGACTATGTATGAAAACAGAGAACTGCAAAATTTGAGCCATTTGTTAAGGAATATACTCGGATAAATGAACGTTGACAATAAACATTATATTCCTAAATAAATAAAAGACTTCTCTTCCCAGAGGACTTACGATTTAATATTCACAGCATGCAACATGTGATTGATGTTCTTTTGTTAGTGGTTTTTTTTTTTTTTTTTTGAAGGTGGAGGGGGGTTGGTGCTCAGGGTTGGACCCAGAGGTGTTCTATCTCCAAGCTATACCTCCAACCCTTTTTATTTTTATTTTGAAACGGGGTCTCACTAAGACCTCACTAAGGTCTCTCTAAGGTCTCACTAAGGCCAGCTGAGGCTGGCCTCAAACCTGCAATCCTCCTTCTAAGTATCCCAAGTACTGGGATTACAGGCATGTACCAATCACACCTGATGAATACCAGTTCTTTAGATCAATGTATATAAGTTCTTGGTCTAGGTTCTGATGTAGGAAAAAGTAGCATGCATGATTAATTATATTATCTATTCTATTTCTTTCCTAACAAGCTAGGTGTGGTTGTACACACCTGTAACACTAATATTTGGGAGGCTGAGACAGGAGAATTTCAAGTCTGAGGCTAATCTCAGGAACTTGAAGAAACCCTGTTTCAAAATAATAAATAAAAAGCCAGGTATGGTGGCATATTCTTGCAGTCCTAATACTTGGGAGGCTGTGATAGAATCACAGATTCAAGGCCAGCCTCAGCAATTTAGTGAGGCTCTCAGCAACTTACCAAGACTTTGTTTCAAAATAAAAAATAAAACGGGGTTTAGGGTATAGCTCAGAGGTAGATGCTCCTGGGCTCAATCCCAAGTACAATAATAATAATAATAATAATAATAATAATAATAGTAATAATAATAATAACAACAACAACAAAAGATTTGCCAAAAGCACTTACTTCGACACTCCTTTCAGAACTCAGTAAATGTGTGTTTTGGGTTATGCACTCCGCTCACCTGAAAGTCATGTGACCTTGGGGCAAGATACTCAACTTCTCTATTCTGAGTCTATTTCCTCATCTGAAAAGTGAGGATCTTAACACAGGATTGTTGTCAAGATTAAATAAGATAGCATACATGACATGCTTAGTGCAAATTTAGTATATAATCAGACTCCACAGCATGAATGACCTTTTTTTTTTTTTTTTTTTTTTTTTTGGTGGAACTGGAGATTGAACCCAGGGGCACTGTACTTCTGAGCTACACCCCCAGCCCTATTTTTCACTCTTTATTTTGAAACAGGGTCTCACTAAGTTGCAGAAAGCCTCACTAAGTAGCTGAGGCTGGCCACTAACCTGCAATCTTCCTGTTTCAGGCTCCCAAGTACTGGGATTACAGGCATGTGCCATCACACCTGGCTCATAAATTAATCTTAAATATAAAAATTATTTCCAAAAGTGCCATGTCCATACTGTGACACCTTCCTCTTTCCTGCTCAAAACTCTTCATTCTACCAAACAAAAAACAGCTCAATTTGGGATCTGGCCTCACTTTAAGACACAAATCTCTGTTTTCCCCATGTGACCATTCTAGCCAAATAGGCTAGAACTCCACATATAGGAGAGAAGTCCAACTCCATATATAGGAGTCCAAACTCCTACCTGAGCTTATCAGGACAGTCAACAGTCTCAACTAGTGCTACTCAAGTGTGGTCCAAGAAGCTGGGTGTAGTGGCACACACCTGTAATCCCAGTACTTGGGAGGCTGAGACAGGAGGATCACAGGTTCCAGGACAGCCTCAGCAAGTAGTGAGACTCTCATCAACCTAGTGTTTCAAAATAAAATGAAAATAAGCCGGGCATGGTGGCACATGCTTGTAATCCCAGCATTTGGGAGATTGAGACCAGAGGATCCGGGTTCAAGGCCAGCCTCAGCCTCTTAGTGAGGAACTCCAAAACTTGGTGAGACCCTGTTTCAAAATAAAGAATAAAAAATAGGGCTGGGGGTGTAGCTCAGAGGTAGAATGCCCCTGAGTTCAATCCCCAGTACCGCAAGAAAAAATAAATAAGTAAATAAATGAATAAATAAATAAATAAATAAATAAATAAAACGAAAATAGATCTGGGGGTGTAGCTCAGGAGGTAGAATGCCCCTGAGTTCAATCCTTGGTACCACAAAAAATAATTAAATAAAACAAAGTGTGGTCTGGGGACCAGAGAAAGTTCCCGATCAGACAAGTGCAGAACAGCAATTTAAAAGAGTAATTTTATGTCTGTTGAATCTAAAGTGGAAAAATTGCAGTTGTGTTTTATATGTCTCTTCAAATTTCATTTTTCTAATCATTTATGTTGTTTTACAAAATTATTGCTCCACCTCAAATAAAAAGAAAATATATTATCCTTCATCACAATTTGAGAAGTTCTCAAATTGCCCCTAGTAGAATGGCCCCAAATTCAATCCCCAGAAGAGGAAGGAAGGAAGGGAGGGAGGGAGGGAAGGAGAGAGGGAGGGAGGGAGGAAATTGACTTCAGACAAGTGGGACAAGAGCATCAAGATACGCTGGCGTGGTGGCGCACCTGTAATCCTAGTACTTGGGAGGTTCAACAGAAGGATCACAGGGTTGAGGCCAGCCTCAGCAACCTAGTGAGACCCTGTTTCAAAATAAAAGAATAAAAATAGGAATAAGAATGTAGCTAAGAGGTAGAATGTCCCTAAGTTCATTCCCCAGTAACACACACACACACACACACACACACACACACACACACACACACTCAAAATAAAACGTTTAAGGGACTCTGGACCAGCAACCCTGCAAGATTTGGAGCAGTGTTAGGGTTGTCCATGTCAGGCTGAGGCCTGCGTGGCCTGCTCCATAAAAACAGCCCTGCTTAATGCTAAGCTTGTTAGAGAATATGGGTGAAAATATAAAATCCCAGTTATATTATTTGTGATATTATTTACTAATAAATACTTTTCGAATGAAAAATGGCCATATTTGATCAACATTTTCCTACATTTACATGCAGTGATGTATTTATGGGATGTATATAAGCACATACATAGTATGTGTGTAGATGTAGGATATGATTCACAATCCCACACTGAAGAAAAGCCATCCATACACCTCTTTTTTATTTTTTAGTTTGAACCCAGGGGCATTCTACCTCTAAGCTACATGCCCAGCCCTTTATTTCTTATTTTGTATTTTTAAACAAGGTCTCACCAAGTTGCCCAGGTTGGCTTCAAACCTGCAATCCTCCAGTTTCAGCCTCCCAAGTACTGGGATTACAGGTGTGTGCCACTGTGCCTGGCTTATCAACACACTTTTTTCTGGAATTGTGCATATACACACATATACACAGTCACAATGAGTATATTTCTTTTTCTTTTTTTTTTTTTGTGGTACTGGGGATTGAACTCGGGGGCGTTCTACCTCTGAGCTATACCCCCAGCCCTATTTTTTATTCTTTATTTTGAAACCGAGTCTCACTAAGTTGCGGAGTGCCTCACTAGGTAGCTGAGGCTGGCCATGAACCCGGATCCTCTGGTCTCAGCCTCCCGAATGCTGGGATTACAAGCGTGCGCCACCACGCCCGGCTACAATAAGTATATTTCTAATAAAGAAAAATGGATATATAAAAATATTTAAATAAGTGCTCCTATGGCACAAACTCCAAGGATAACACTATGAGGAAGTCCCCATTGATTTGTTCTTTTATCTATCAATAGAGTAATTTATCACCATTATCTCCTTATCTATAAGAGGAACTTAAAAAGTGCCTTCTACATAAAATATCAACCCCGGCACCCTGAGCCATAGAGCCAGCTACAGTAAGCTTCTTTTGGAAGTTCTCTTTTTTTTTTTTTCTTTTTTGGTACTGAAGATTGGTTCACCCTCAGCACGTTTTATTTTTTGGTTTGAAACAGGGTCTCTGGAGTTGCTGAGAGTCTCATGACATTGCCGAGGCTGGCCTGGAACCTGCCATCCTCCTGTCTCAGTCTCCCAGATACTGGGACAACATGTGTGCACCACCATGCCTGTTTTGTTTTTTTTCTTGTTTCTTTTTAATAGGCCTTTGAATGGATTGGGAAGCGACCCAGGGGTGTGTGAAAAGCAGAAAGATTGGGCTCCAACCAAAAGGGAAAGCAGAACAGCTCCTGCCCCTGACTGGGTTTCCTGGTTACCCAGGACTGGAGAGGGAGGGAAAGCAAGCTTTGGCTCCGGAGGGAGGGGGCTTTAAAATGCACACAGCGGGCTTGGGAGGTATGGAGCTCGGTGGACAGGTGCTTGCCTTGCACCTGGGAAGCCCTGGGTTCAATCTCCAACACCTAAACAAAACAGAAACCTGCCAAACCTTTATGAATTATTTTTAGGTGTTGGTGTCAAGGCTCCAGTTGTCGTCTCTGGTTACAGCAGGGAGGAAAGCAGCTACCTGTCCACTGAGCACAGCGCGTTAGGGCACAGTGAGCGTATCCTGCAGGTACTTCATACAGACGTGGAGGGCTGATCACGTCAAAAGAACAAAACCCTCAGGCTCCTGGCTCCAGGGACCTTGAGAACTTCTGGTGCCTTCTCCAGAGTGCCCCGTTGTTTGCCCAAGTAGTGACCTATTAGTGCTAATTAGAAATTTAAATTTTGGGTTTCAAAGATGGCTTCTCAGCATGTATCAAGTAAGGCACAGCTACCAATGATGACAAGATACCAAATACAGATAATCATTTAGGATGGACAAGCATTAGGAATCTGACATGACCTCAAGTGGGTACTATGCTCCAGCCTAAAACAGGTACTCCTTCCTTTGGAAATTTTAAGGGCCTGAGTGTGGTGGTACATGCCTGTAATCCCAGTACTTGGGAGGTTGAGACAGGAGGATTACAGGTTCAAGGCTAGCCTCAACAATTTAGCAAGACCCTCAACAACTTGGAAAGAACCTGTTTCAAAATAAAAAATAAAATAGGACTGGGGATGTAGCTCAGAGGTAGAATGCCCCTGAGTTCAATCCCCAGTAAAATATACACACACACACACACACACACACACACACACACACACACACAATAAATACAAAAAACAAAAACATGAGAAGGTGCTGCTGCCCTTCAGCAAGAGAAATCAATATTTAGGGTACTGATTATTATTCCTCATGGAATCCCTGCCTTTCTTCACTTCTTCAAGTCAGTATATCTGATAATTAGTTTATTCAGTAAAAAAATCAGGAACCATAATGTAGAGCGACTTAAAAGTTAAGATTTTACATTTGTGGAATTTTCTGACATACATTAAAAGGGAATCAGATATAACCCAATTTGTTTTGCCCTGGAGTTATTTATGTCTAAGTTTAAGAGCAGTAGAGGCTTTGTAGGAATCCATCCTAAGTAAACAATGAGGGGGGGGGAGAAAGAGAGAGAAGAGAAGAGAAGAGAAGAGAAGAGAGGAGAGGTAAATGCATAAGGTTATGCATTAGGTCAATTTTGTATGGCGGGGAGTACTGGGGTTGAATCCAGAGGCATTCTACTTCTGAGCTACACCCCCCTAGCTTTATTTATTTGTTTTATTTATTTACTTACTTACTTACTTATTTATTTATTGGTACTGGGGATTGGACGCAGGGTCATTTTACCTCTGAGCTACACTCTCAGCCCTATATTTTATTTTATCGGTTTTTTAAATTTTATTTTATATTTATTGTACTGGGAATTGAACCCAGGAGCATTCTATTCCTGAGTTATACCCCCAACTCAACTTTATTTTTGTTTTTGAAACAGGGTCTCGCTAGGTTGATGAAAGTCTCACTATTTGCTGAGGCTGTCCTTGAACCTGAGATCCTCCTAGCTCAGCCTCCCAAGTACTAGGATTATAAGCATAGACCACCACACCCAGCTATTTTTTGTTTTGAAATAGGGTCTCACTAGGCTGCTGAGAGACTCACTGTATTGCTGGAGCTGTCTTCGATTCCCAAATATTGGGATTACAGGTGTATACCACCATGCCCAGCACATCATCATTATTATTTTTTTTATTTTTTTGTGGTACAGGGGATTGAACTCAGGGGCGTTCTACCTCCGAGCTACACCCCCAGCCCTATTTTTTATTCTTTATTTTGAAACAGGGTCTCACTAAGTTGCAGAGGGCCTCACTAGGTAGCTGAGGTTGGCTGCGAACCCAGATCCTCCAGTCTCAGCCTCCCAAATGCTGGGATTACAAGCGTGCGCCACCATGCCTGGCTACATCATTATTTTTAACAGAAATTTTGAAACAAACTAAATGTTCAAACATAGAGAATGAGTAAATAATGTATGACACACATACTCTGTGGAGTATTATACAGCTGCCAACAATAATTATGCAGCACATGGAAAAGTGGTTGGGATGTTGTTTTATATTCACAATGCTTAGTTGTATACAATAATTACAACTATGCATAAATTTATAAGCAAATAAACAAGAATAGAAAAGACAAGCAAAAATATTATGGATGTGGAATTTCATGTGATGTTTTGAGTCTGGCACCTCAGACCCCTTGGCCACCCTGACACATCTGTGTATTTTGTAAGGTGAGGGAAGAGTTGGAGGACGTAGCATGTGATAGTTAACTGTTAATTATAGTTTCTCCTTTACAGGTCTAAACTGGTTGATATGAAAGGTATACACAATAAACTTTAAAGTAAATAAAGATTTGTGATGTATACGGTATATGATAGAATGATCAGTGCTTTGGATGGTTAGTGGAAATTTTTTAATACAATTTTATTGACTTAAATTTATATACCATGCTCATAAAACATACCCATAGTAGGTGAACTTTTTTATGTGTGTGTGGGGGTGTGGGGGGGTGGGGGTGGTACTGGGGATTGAACCCAGAGACCTCTTAGCTACACCCCCAGCCATTTTTATATTTTGATTTTTGAAACAGGTCTCACTAGGTTACTAAGAGTCTCACTATGTTGCTGAGGCTGGCCTCAAACCTGTGATTCTCCTGTTTCAGCCCCTCAAATACTAGGATTACAGGTATGCACCATCATGCTCGGCTGTAGGTGCATGCTTGAATAGTTGTTTTGAAAACGTATAGTTATGCAAACATCACTATAATCCAGGTTTAGGACATCTCCGCCACCCCAGAAAGTCCTCTCACATGTGTCTGCAGCCAGGCCCCACAGGCACTCCCATGGATCTGCTTTCTATCTCTGTAGATATAACTGTACTTTGGACAGAAAAAACTGAAAATGAATCACATGTTTAGGTATTCACAAAGTGAAGTCAAAATGGACACGCACCAAGATTTTATCCTCCTGTTGCAGCCTCCCAAGTACTGGGATTACAAGCATGTGCCACCACACCTGTCTTTTTTTTTCTTTTTCTTTTTCTTTTTTTTTTTTTACGGTACTGGGGATTGAACCCAGGGGCATTCTACCTCTGAGCTACACCTCCAGTCCTATTTTTTTATTCTTTACTTTGAAACAGGGTCTCACTAAGTTGCAGAGCCTCACTAAGTAGCTGAGGCTGGCCACGAACCCGGATCCTCTTGTCTCAGCTGGGATTACAAGTTTGTGCCACCACGCCCAGTTTGAGAAGATTTTAATACATAGAATCCAACCCACCTAAGGAGAAAGACTTAGTGTGCTGCTGGACATGTCTTAGTGAGGTGGCCCATAGGCAGCAAGCCTCAGCATGGGGTCAGAGCCTGTCACCAGCTATATGGGGGCGCTGGCATTAAATAGGAGCCAGCAACCAGGATCACCAGACAACTGAGAAATATCCCAGGCAGAAGACAGAAACCTAAGTACACAAACAAGTAGCAACCTGGAGAAAACAGAGACTCCACAGGGAGAAAAAAAGTACTTAATTAATTAATTTCAAATTTTCAAAAGTCTTGCATTAACTTTTCAAAATAAAATATTACTGGTATTAAGACAATTTACATTTTAAAAATAGATAATCAATGGTTTCTGGATGGAGTTTGTCATACATATCTTTTCCTCATGATTTCTGATTGCTGCTTTATTAATTTGAATCTAGTCTCTGCAGGTCATAATCTTCACTGGTGTTCTCTTTGCTTCTTATTCTTATAGTTGGTGTTATGGATCGCTCTAGGATTAGTATTCTGACTTAAATGCTTTAAGAACACTTGAAACCAGAACATTTTATACCCAGAACCTTTTATACTGTGCCACCAAGTGCCAGAATCTCAGGTACTAAGCTTAAGTGTGCTAAGTGCTAAATGTAAAACGTTCAGTGTTTACTACTGAGCGTCACATTTTGAGGAGATACTTAGTATTCTTCAATTTATAAGGTTAAATGGTTTTATACTAAATAAAAAATCATCTGTCATAGCTATAGCCATTGCCACAGGCCTCATAAGTTTCCACTGTGTTTTATCACCAGGCCCTGGAGTAAGGGGGACATTTCTAGAACTTTGTCTTTCAGCCAGTTTCCCAGGCTCAGGTCATTCCAGAGGACAATCTACTGAGTATTCATGAATTCTGGGGACAACACTTGAATCCAAGATAAGATTCATCCTGTGTTGCCCTCATACATTAACTGAACAAACTCTGTGCGTTAGACACAGTTCCTGCCCTCAAGAAGTTCAAGATGGAACTGGGCAGGCACATCACAAGGCTGTGGTGGAGTGGGCCGTGTGGTGCGTGTGGCAGGGTGACAGGGAGTTGAGTGGCAACTATGTTCAGTTTGACTATGACAGTAGGACATTCAGGTATGGGGATATACTTGTCGGAACATGCTAGAAGCATCTAAAAAGAAGTCTAGACTAGCCAGGCACAGTGGTGCTCACCTGTAATCTCAGCCTTGGGAGGCAGAGACAGGAGGGTTATAGGTTCAAGGCCAGCCTCAGCAATTTAGCCAGATCTCCAGAAACTTAGAGAAACCCTGTTTCAAATTAAAAAAAAAAAAATGGGACTAGGGGGTGTAGCTCAGAAATAGAATACCCCTGGGTTCAATCCCCAGCACCAAGAAAAAAAAAAAGAGGTCTAGGCTAAGCCAGGCATGGTGGTAGATGACTGTAAGCACCAATACTTGGGAGGCTGAGACAGGATGATCACAGGTTTCTGGCCAGCCTCAACAACTTAGCCAGACCCTGTTTAAAATAAAAAATAGCTGAGCATGGTGACGAACGCTTATAATCCCGTACTTGAGAGGCTGAGAAAGGATGATTGCAGGTTCCGCAAAAATAAATAAATAAATGGGCTGGGGGTGTAGCTCAGAAGTAGAATACCCCTTGGGTTCAATCCCAAGTACCAAAAAACAAAAAAGCTATAGGCAAGAAAACACTTTTTTTTTTTTTTTTTTGAACTGGGGATTGAACCCAGGGGCATTCTACCTCTGAGCTACACCTCCAGCCCTATTTTTCATTCTTTATTTTGAAACAGGGTGTCACTAAGTTGCTGAGGCTGGCTATGAACCCGCAATCCTCCTGTCTCAGCCTCCCAAGTACTGGGATTATAAGCGTGCGGTCACCACACCTGGCTTTACTTTTTTTTTTTTTTTTCTTTTTTTTTGTGGTACTGGGGATGGAACCCAGGGGCAGTCTACCTCCGAGCTACACTTCTAGCCCCTATTTTTTTTCTTTATTTTTGAAACAGGGTCTCACTAAGTTGCGGAGTGCCTCACTAAGTAGCTGAGGCTGGCCGAGAACCCAGATCCTCCAATCTCAACCTCCCAAGTACTGGGATTACAAGTGTGCACCACCACGCCTGCCTGCCTGGATTTACTTTTCATTTTTGTAAATGGCATTGTGCCATTTCCATATCCATTGTGCTGCCTATCTTCAATGACCAGGTCTCACCTAGTGGTAGTGTGACAGAGACCTGCTAGACACTCCCCAAGTCTACTTCCTCTCCCTGGAGACAGAAGCAAACATTCCCTGGGCCTCAGGATGGAAAGTGCCTGGTGTGCACTAAACTCATCCACAGCAATCCCAGAGTCCCAAATTGGAAGACGGCAGAGGAACAAGGGGAAAGGGGCCTGGGGCCTGGGGCCTGGGCGACCGCAGGGAGAGGCGCCTCCCAGCTCAGACTGCAGCGGGAACCTGTGATTAGTTGAGATGTTACAGATTATTCTAATGCCCATTGTGAAGGCAGTACACAGTCAATCAGAATTTCATTTTTTAATTTTTGTTTGTTTGTTTGTTTTTAGTACTAGGAATTGAACCCAGGGGCATTCTATTCTACCTCCAAGCTATACCCCTAGTCCTATTTTTTTTTTTTTTTGAAGTAGGGCCTTGCTAAGTTGCTGAGGCTAGCCAGGAACCTGTGATCCTCTTGTCTCAGCCTCCCAAAAACTGAGATTATAAGTGCCTGGCTTATAATCACGCCTGGCTTCCGGTTTTTTTATTACTAAAATGGAGATAATCATAGCATGTACTTCTAAGAATAGTGATAAGAATGGAATGACGCAGTCAAGAGGAGGAATTCAGTAGAGTACGCAGCACGTGACGCGTGATCAATGCAAGCTTTCCTTTTCATTAGCTCCACATTCCAGCCTGCAGCTTCAAGTGGGGGGACCACGCATTGTCTAGCAGGGCCCTTGCCTCCCGTGTGTCTACGTGTGCTTTATGTCCAGAGCCTCCCGCTGAGTCAGCTAAAGGATAATTAAGGCTGCCCAACAGCCTTTGGACTGCTTGGGTTTTCAGCAGGGTTAAAATAACATTGCAGCTAAGTTGTTTCAAGGGAAGGATTAGAGTCAACCACTCAGAGTCAAGGGCAGATAAGAGGGGACACTCAAGAATGGGGTGCGTGTCCTCTCTTGTCCCCAGGCTATGACCTCAGCCCCACTCCAGAGGAGATGACAAAGACACAGGGCCAGGCGGCAGCCACAGCTGCCATCCTAACAGTGACAGCGGCCCGGCTCACTCCCCCCTGCTCCTCCAAAATGGAATATCCACCTTACAGACACATGACCTTCAATTTTCTGCCTTTACATCTCTGCTCATGTGACTTTCTTCCCTATAAAAATTAAATTAAAACCTATCAGCCTATCTCTGCATCAGGCCTGTTAAAACCTTCTTCATTTCTCAAGAGTAAATGCCTCCTTTTTCAAGATGGCATGTCTAGTTTTTCCAAATAGCCTCCCTGAATTCTCTAAACTCTTGTCGAATTTCATTCATTCCCAAAATTTTTTTTTGTACTGGAGGCTAAATCCAGGAGCATTCTACCTCTGAGCTACACACCAGACCATTTGTTTGTTTGTTTGTTTGGTTGGTTGGTTGGTTGGTTGGTTGGTTGGTTGGTTGGTTGGTTGGTTTGAAACAGGGTACCATAGCAGGCATAGTGGTGCATGCCTTAGTGAGACTCTGTTTCAAAATACAAGAATAAAATAGGGCTAGGGGTGTAGCTTGGAGGTAGAATGTCCCTGGGTTCCATCCCCCTGTACCACAAAAATAAAAACAAAAAACAGAATAGCACTGAGTTGCTGGGGCTGGCCTCAAACCTGTGATTCTCCTGTCTCAGCCTCTCAAATCCTGGGATTAAAGGTGTGCACCATCATGGCAGCCTCCCAAAACATTCCTACGATGACTGTGAAATTATTTTATATGCTGAGGGAACACGGTCTTCACTCTTTGAGAATGAGTATTATAGCTATAATAAAGTGAATTTATTTGAGCCTTTTCCATACCCAACAGGGTTTGCACTGGCTTCCAATATGAGATAGACACCATGTAAGAGAATAGTAAAAGACCATTTGAGCCGGGCATGATGTCGTACACTTGTAATCCCAGGGTTCGTGGTCAGCTTCAGGTACTTAGTGAGGCTCTCCGCAACTAAGTGAGACACTGTTTCAATAAAAAGAATAAGAAATAGGGCTGAGGGTGTAGCTCAGAGGTAGAATTCCCCTGGGTTCAATCCCCAGTACTGCAAAGAAAAAAAAAAATGAACATTTGACCTACATGCACAGCGCAGTTCTGGTTTCTCATTTATTTATTTGTTTGTTTGTTTGTTTTTGTGGTACTGGGGATTGAACCCAGGGACATTCTACCTCTGATCTACATGCCAAGTCCAATTTTTTTTAAATTTGGAAACAGGGTCTCACTACATTGCAGAGGGCCTCACTAAATACCTAAGGCTGGCTGTGAACCTACAATCCTTCCGTCTCTGCCTCCCAAGTACTGGTATTACAAGTGTGTGGAAAGTACTAGAGATTGAACCCATGGGGATTCTACCTCTGAGCTACACCGCCAACCCTATTTTATGTTTAGTTTGAAACAGGGTCTCACTAGGTTGATGAGGGTCTCACTACTTGTTGAGGCTGTCCTCAAACCTCCAAACCTCCTGTCTCAGCCTCCCAAGTACTGGGATTACAGGCATGTGCCACCACATCCAGCTCTGATCCTATTTCTGATCTCTACAGCTGCCCAGCATAACTTGAACATGGTGATTAACATTTATGAGCTGTTTCCAAGAATCATAAATATGTACATACAACTGAGGTTTATTAAATCCCTTAAATGTAACATATTCAGTCTGGGGTAGTTTAGTGGGGGAATATTTGCCTAGCATGCATGAGGCTCTATCTAACCCCCGGCACACAAACACAAAGAATATATTCATTTATGAGTTAAAAATGGGCATGGTGAGCCTGGCATGTAATTCCCGTTACTTGGGAGACTGAGACAGGAGGATTGCAGGTTCGAGGACAGCCTCAGGAAGTAGTGAGACTCTTATCAACTTAGCAAGACTTTGTTTCAAAATAGAAATAAAATAGGGCTGAAGGTGTAGCTTGGAGGTAGAATGCCCCTGGGTTCAATCCCCAGTACCATAAAAAAAAAAAAAAATGATCAGGGTGGCACATGCCTGTAATCCCAATACTTGAGAGGCTGAAAGAGTAGGATCACAGGTTCAAGGCCAGCCTCAGCAACTTAGGAAGACCCTGTTTTAAAATAAAAAATAAAATAGGGGTACCCCAGGATTTAATCCCAAACACACACACACACACACACATACACACACACACACACACACACACACAGAGTTAAAAATGTATCCCAATATACCTTAACATGCTTAAACAATCCTTTTTTTAGTTACACAATTTCCAAATCAATTGATTTTTTTTGTCTTAGTCAAATTTTCCGAACAGGCCTCATAACCTATCTTTATTGCTCTTGGCATAAGACCCTTGTTGCCTAAAACATGATAGTGTTATCTACACTAGCAGCTTCCTGATGCTCTGACACCCGTAGTGATGTTTTAGTACAGAGCCCTAAGGTACATGCAGTGGTCTTCAGGATATAGTAACAGTTTTCAGAAGTATGCATAATCCTCAAATTATAAGACAGCCTCGGGAAGAAAGGCCATTCTTAAATATTGTGAAAAATTAACAGAATAAAGAGATACTCCTTCACCATTATAAATAAGCTATTTATTTATTTATTTACTTACTTACTTACTTACTTACTCATTGCAGTACTGGGGATTAAACCCAGGAGTATTCTACCTCCAAGCTATACCCCCAGACCTACTTTTTATTCTTTTTTTTTTTTTTTTTTTTTTTTTGCGGTACTGGGGATTGAACTCAGGGGCATTCTACCTCTGAGCTATACCCCCAGCCCCATTTTTTAGTCTTTATTTTGAAACCGGGTCTCACTAAGTTGCGGAGTGCCTCACTAAGTAGCTGAGGCTGGCCGCGAACCCGGATCCTCCGGTCTCAGCCTCCCGAATGCTAGGATTACAAGCGTGCGCCACCACGCCCGGCTTATTCTTTATTTTTGAAACAGGGTCTCACTGTGTTGCGGAAGGCCTCACTAAGTAGCTGAGGCTGGCTGCAAACCCGAGATCCTCCTGTCTCAGCCTCCCAAGTATTGGGATTACAAGCGTGTACCACCATGCCCAACTTAATAAGCAGGCTTTTATACTAGGACTCAAGTGACCTATGCTCTAATCCTGGCCCTTTAAGTATCTTTGGGCCCCCACTTCCACCTCCATCAATAAAATACACATAGGTATTAGACAGTTTTTGAGAGCCTGTCCCAATCTGGCTTTCTGTCTACGATGTCTTCATCCCAGAAGGTACAGGCATCACAGGACATACACTGAGAACTACTCATCTAACACAAAGCATCCCTTTCTCCTGGGGTCAGGACAAGGCTTCTTCAAGGCTGGAATCCTTACTGGCTCTAGGAATTCCTCTTGTCATTTATCAACACTAAGCACCTTCTACAGAGCCCTTCACAAGCCTATTCGTGGTTTTGGGTGTGACCAGGTTCCCCATTTGAACTGTAAGGTACTGACTTCATGAAGCTTGTCCCTAACCTCATCTGAGTTCACAGAGGTAGAGGGGCTTCTTGCAATAATGACTGTGACCACCAGCTACAGCGTACACTGATTTGTAATCGGCTCCGGAAGTCCTGTCAATACAATTCAGCTCCGTTCCACAGGCTCCTCTTCAGTGTCTGCTGGGCACAGGCAGCATGCCAGAGCCTGCCAGGACCTGGGGGAGCACTTTCCCCTTTTCTACCCAGGACAGAGGGAGGCCATCGGAAAGGCCCCCTCCGAGTAAAAGGGCTGCTTCCGATTACACTGTTCACCAAGCACCTGCCGGCCCCCATCAATTCTACTACAATTACTAGATTCCAGGCTCGCATCTGCAAAACTTTCCTGTCCCTCACCCGTTACTTCTACTTCTCAATCAAATCAGAACCGCATGAATCATGCTGCCAAGGTGATTATTTAATACTTTCATTAATGCGTTGTAATTATCATCACAGTGATGCTCACAGTGATACAGGTGAACATGCACACAGCACTTGGGGTCCCTCTACATCCCACTGTCACCAAAAACATTAGCGAGATCAGTGTCGTTCCTATGTGTGCACTCAGAATACCAGGAAACCTCCTCACTTCATCTTCTGCTGTGCCTCGGTTTCTCCATTTGTATGGAAAGTCAAGATTTCTACATTCAGATTCTTATCTATTCAGCTCAGGGAGCCAAGCTCACTTTTTTTAGACACAATATTATTCTGGCCTCCTGGCAAAAGAAAAAGGGGGGGGGGTGCTTATCTTAAATCTCCTTTGTCAGTTCTACCATTCCTAAAGGGCAGAAAGTGATAGCAGAAAAGGGGAAAAAAAAGATCCTGCAAATACCTTTTCTTATCACCCTTTCTGGTTGAATGGGGTCCCCAGGCAGTCGAGCAAGGGCTTCCTGTGGTTGGCTCTTGTAGCAACAGGCCTTCCCTGGGCCCCACATCTGTGTTGGGATCTGAAGAATCCAGAAGCAGAGAAAACTCTGGTCCTCCTGCCTGGAACTCATGACTTAGTAGGGAGGCAGAGCCTACCCCGAACCCAGTGGAGAACAGTGAACTGCCTAAGCAGTTGATGCTTATAAGAAAAGATGAACTGCCAACTTTCAGAATGACAGCCAATCTAAAGGGCATCCCAACCCAACCTTTTCCCCAACAGAAATCTTCCAACATTCATGCCAGGCTCATTAACTTTGTGATTGAATGTGGAGCCCATCTCGCAAAGCAGTTCACTGATTTTATTTATTTATTTTATTTTATTATTTTATTTTATTTTGTGGCACTAGGGATTGAACTTGGGGGCATTCTATCTCCAAGCTACACCCCTAGCCCTTTATTTTTTGTTTTGAAAAAGCATCTTGCTAGGTTCCTGAGAGTTTCACTATGATGTTGCTGAGGCTGCCCTCGAATCTGCTATCCTCCTGTCTCAGCCTCCCAAGTACTGGGATTATAGGCATGAGCCACTATGTCCAGCTTCATTTAATTTGTAAGTCCAAGAAGATGCTATCTTGATTTAAATCAAAACTCTCATGCATTATTCTATATGACAGTGATTTCAAAATCTTGTTTTATTTGAGCAGTGTAATGTGTCTTTAAAAGACATACTAGAGTTGGGTGTGGTGGCACATGTTTGTAATCCCAGTACTTGGGAGATTGAGACAGGAAGATCACAGGTTTGATGCCAGTAGTGAGACTTGCCAACCTAGTGAGACTCTGTTTCCAAATAAAAATAAAAAATAGGACTGGCAGTGTAGCTTGGAGGTAGAATGCCCCCAGGTTCACTCAGACACACACACACACACACACACACACACACACACACACACACACACAGAAAGACATACTGGAAGCTGGGCTTGGTGCTGTACCCTGTAACCCCAATACTTGAGAGGCTGAGACAGGAGGATCACAGGTTTGAGGACAGACTTAGCAACTTCGTAGCCAGGCTCTCAGCAACCTAGTAAGACCCTTTTTCAAAACAAAACATAAAAAGAGCTGGGGGTGTGGCTCAGAGGTAAAACACCCTTGGGTTCAATCCCCAGCACCCCTCCCACACACACACCACAAACCCAATAGAGAAAGTGGTTAAAAGGGGAATTCTTCTGTTGGCAGCTGCAAGGGGCACTCAGCATGTCCACCAGTCCCCTCTTGTTCTCTACCCACCTGCAGCCCAGGGCTCACCACAAAATCCAGAGCATAGTTTGAAAACCACTGCTTTAAAGGTAATTAGAGTAAATCTGATTCCAGCTGCACAAGTCAGACCTGGAAGACAGCTGTCTTGTCTCTTCTGAAATCTCTTCTGGATTAAACTTGCTCATTTCAAATGATCTAGTCCCTTTGTGTTATTTTTCCCCACCTAATAATTCTCCTCAAAATAATAATAATAATAATAATAATAATAATAATAATAATAATAATAATAATGTCAAACTATATCTGAACACAATTTTTTTGTAATGGAAATTGAATTCAGGGAGGGGTATTCTACCTTTGAGCTAAATCTCCAGCTCTTTTTTATTTTTCTGTTTGAAACAAGGACTCACTAAGTTGCTGAGGGTGTCCTCGAACCTGGGATCCTCCTGTCTCAGCCTCTCAAACACTAATATTACAGGCATATGCCACCACACCGGCTTGAACACAATTCTTTAGATACTGTGACCAGCTGAGGACACAGCCTCTCCTACTATCTGGACCCTGGCACTAGGTGAAGAGGGTTTCATGAATGAAGAAGGACCTGAGCTGGGCCTGGAGCAGTGTAGGATTTAGACAGGTGGAGAGGAGAGGAGACAAAATCCGAGGCCGGGAGCCTGGCAGGAACAAAGACACGGAAACGAGAGCCTCCCCACACACGCTGGCCACTTCTTTTCCAGCCAGCTGCTCACTCTTGTTTCTCAAAGAAAATTAAACCAGATCTTATCTCCATGAATGTAGGCTTTTATGATGTTGGGATGAAATTAGTGATCTGATCAGTACTAAAACTAGGTCATTTCAATATTCTAATCATTGCCACAGGGGAAAGAGAATGCTTGATGAAGATGTTTGAGAAATCTGTAGGAAAAAAAAAGTGCTATCTTCCAATGAGCTACCATCTTGACAAGAAGGTTCACGAAGATTGTAATCCTACTGAAGCACATCACTGGGGATTCTCAAATCTAACGCCAACCCAAAAAACACCTTGTGTGCACAAAATGGTCTTTTCTTTATTATTTGTCAAAGCACAGGTGATGTGTGCCTACAATGGATTATAAAAGCAATAGCATTTTCATATAGATGGATGCTAATCCACCAAGGAAACACATCCTAGAGAAACAATGTTAAAAAAACAAGTGTCTTCAGTGAATATGTTCACCACAATCTACTTGCTCATACTATTTGATTTCATTCTTTGTACATAAGAATTCAAGTACATCACTCTTGCATGACTTGGTTTTTCATTCACAGAGAAAAAGTTCAGAGCTGCACACATGCCTGTAATCCCAGTACTTGGAAGACTGAGACCAAAGGATTGCAGGTTTGCAGCCAGCCTCAGCAACTTAGTGAGGCCCTCTGCAACTTAGGGAGACTCTGTTTCAAAATAAAAAATAAAAAAGGACTGGGGGTGTAGCTCAGAAATAGAATGGGTAGAATGCCCCTGGGTTCAATCCCCAGCATCACACACATACCAAAAAAAAAAAAAAAAAAAAGATTTGAAGACGGGGAATTTCCCCTACTTTCTTCTGTTAAGATGTATTCTTAGGGACTAGATGGACACTTCCTATTTCACATTACAGGAATGGGAAGGAGTTTCATATACACAGTGTTCCTGACCCAGGGAAACTGATCTTGTCCTAAACTTTAGTATGTGGTATTAATCAAGGGATTTTAAGGCATTTAAAGACACTGCTCTTATTAGCATTCAGGGTGACGGATTCAGACATTTTATTTCCATCATTTTCTCTTTTTCCTTCACCTCAAAAGGAGATAATCTGAATTGCTCTAATCTGAAAAACAACAATAAGTGTAGCAAATACTTGACAATGAAGATGAAAAGCCTCTAAAACTCTGTTGCCTTAGTAACAGCAAGAATGTGGAAGAATAGGAATCCACTGTCAGGACATCATTTCAAATTCCACAGATTTGAGGCCTAAATACAGTCAGCCTTCATTAGCTTTTTGTTTTTCCCAGCAGGTCCTTGGACTTTGAAACAAAACCTGAATGACAGCTATGAGCAATCCCAGCCTGGCTCCTGATTAGCTATGCCAAACAAAACAACTCTCTGCAGTGTAAACTTCCCAGGCATCTGCAGCCGGGCCTCTGCAGAGACTATAATTCCTCGGTGAGATTTGAAGGAGAGTCAGAGGCTGGGGGTGAAGGGCGGCCCAGGGGGGGAGGGGCACAAAGGGATAAGGCCTTCCACTCTACCTCCAACTAGGCCCCTGACCTAGTCTCTCATTCAAGCAGGAAGGAAAACAAAGTAGAACTTGTCTTCATGTTGTTATAGCTTCTAACCCTGCCTTACGGTGCTGTTTAATTAACCAATTCTCTAAATCTTAATACGCGATTCCAATGACCATGCATGACATCCGTGATATCTGTACATCTAGACCACCCAAGCAAGCATCTATGCCAAACAGGCAATTCTGAGGTCTTAGTATCAAATCAAGCAAACAGTCCATTAAAGAAATTCAAAAGAGAAGGGGAACAGCAACCTATGAATGGACAGTGCCCCAAATGGATGCAAACCAAGATTTTGGGTCATTTGTTGTCATTTGCTTTCACTAGATGTGGGCCTAAAGTTAATTACACCAAATGACACTGAACTGTGCCCGTGTGGTCCCATCTGCTACATAATTAGATCCCTGAGGAACTAACTATTAAGCTGTTTTCTTATGGTCAGACCCTGTGATTCTATCTAAAGAACATACCTTTATCTACACAAAAGAATCAGAGTGGATCTCAAAGCAGTTGATTCTGACGAGATGCTTGCTTTTAGTTATAAGTGGTTTTAGAAAAAGTTGTCTGCAGAAAATTCTGCACTGGCATGTTAAGCGGTGATTCAGGTATAAGGAGATGAGAGTTAAATAAAAAGATTGGCTTAAAATCTACCAGCAAATTTCCTATCACTTCAGGAGCAAAAGTGATTCTATTTCTTGGCCACATAACAAGATGGTAGCACTGAAGTCTTGAAAAGTGGCATTTAATCATACTCAGCCAGGTGCAGCAGCGTACACGTGTGATCCCACTGCTTGGGAGGCTGAGACAGGAGGATTGCAGGTTCTCAGTCAGCCTCAGCTACTTAGTGAGGCCCTCTATAACTTGGTGAGACCCTGTTTCAAAATAAAGAATAAAAAATAGGGCTGGGGGTGTAGCTCAAAGGTAGAATACCCCTGGGTTCAATCCCCAGTACCCCCCCCCAAAAAAGTCATACTCAGACTTCAGACATTACATTTAAATCATTAAAAAGTCACATGGAAAATTCAAGCTCAGACATCAGAGGAGATTCTTTATAAAGGCCCATCAAAAATGACAATCAGGGTCATATTAATTTTGGAAACTAAAGACAGGCACATTTTGACCTGTAAGACAGGTAATACCCAACTAGAAAACTATGTTCCCAATTATTTATTGATATGTCTATAAAATTACCCACTCTATCACAGAAAAGAAACTTAAAATATCTTTGTCATTGATGAAGACAAGGATAGAGACCTCAGAACAATAGCACCCCGTCAATATGAGTCTGTGCTTGCAATCCCACACCAAACCTGCTGATTCAGCACAAAGTCATCCAGAGCGTTCTTATCTGTAAGGGGAACAATCCATTGTCCGGCTGAAACAAAGGGCAGTGTGCAGGAAATCAGCCACATCTGGGCCAGATGGTCACTGATTCAAGTTTCATTCTCCCCAGCCCCCACACGCCCTGGCACTCCAAAAAGAGATTCAGATAGCATTTGTAGTTACCAGGTAATAACCCTGAGCATGAGGTATGAACTTTTTACAATTGCCTATTCACTTCAACACCACTGAATTTGTTACAAAAAAGTTGAGTCAGAGAGTTACTATGCAGCAGTAATTGAGAGGAAACTACCTCTAAAAAAAAAAAAACAAAAAACTTTCTTAGGCATGGCACGAAGGTTTACCAGATGGAATGATTTAAAATAATCATACTAATTTTTCACCTATGGTTTTCTCAAAACATGGCAGAGAAAGTTGATCTCGCATTCACTCTGCAGGTTGCCATCACCTTCCAATGGTTTGTAACATAGAAACACTTTATCACTCTCAGTGACAAGCGACCAACAAAAAATCATAATAAATACGACTACTAGTGTCCAAATGGTATTAAGAGACAAAAGTTTTGTTACAAAATATGTATGTCAGACTAGCTGGGCTTAGATTTAAATAATAAAGTAGAACATTGTTTTCTTTGTCTAAAAATAAAAGTAACCCTTTGGGAAAGGAAAGGTGTAACCAGAGCAACGTTAATTTTAGGAAGTGTTCTTGTACTCTTACCTGGGATGAGAGAATGTTGGCCACAGGCGTCCTCCTCAAAGTTTGTCATTCAAAGAGAGAAACACTCCGGTTTGTAGAGCGCACTTTCTCCAAGCCTCAGGACTTCAGAGGAAAGGGAGAGAAGCTGGAGAAAGAACAAAAAAAGATTTGTTTGAGGGAAAGGGTACTTCTAAGAATGATAGTAATATTCCTGTTCTCAATGAAAACATCTCCATACATTCCACTAGAATTACAAAGAAAACAGAAGAAAAATAATTGCTTATTTTGATTAGAAATGAATGTATCTAACCTTGTATCCTAAAACCTGTAAATTAGAATACGGCTATAAATACACACTTCACATCCCTACTAGTTACTGTAAAACTCATTTTTAAATTCTAATCAGCAACTATTAACTAGACAAAACATACAGAATTATGTGTTAAGTCTACAAGCCTTCGATGGAGGGTTGTATATTAAAGAGTGGCATAAACAAAAATTTAAGACTTCTCAAAAATGTCCACAAAACACTCCTTTACTTTTCTTAACTAAAAAATAGATATTTAGGATAAAGGATAAATAAACTTTTTTTTTTTTAAAGGAAACCCTTGACTCTAAGGAGTTGCTTGGAAAATATTTACATTTATGTGGCTTAAGTAAACTTGGTCAACTAACAAATGGCAATCCCTTTAGCAAACTTTATAATCCTTTTAATAATTACTTTGGAAATGTCAATGCAGGAGTACATTTTATTGGCATGCTACAGTGTCACTTTTCTAAAACCTACATTGAGAAAGGTTAGGATAGATCAAAGAGGTTTGGGGTCTAGTTGTTTGGGGTTTGTTGGGGGTTTTTTTGTTTTGTTTTTTGTTTTGTTGTTGTTGTTGTTGTTGTTTTGCACAAGATCATCACAGGCTGGTAATGCAATGAAGAAGGACAAAAAACAGCCTCTAAATATGTGATCAACAGCAATGTGGAATGGCCTGATGATAGTAGGGAAGTACAAAGGCTGCTAACAATTTCCCCTTTTAGGGAAGGTCACCTTCCTTAAAAGCACATTCATGGTGGCTTATACAGTGCCATAAGTGACTATAAAATACAGAGAAAGTATAGAGTCTTGATCTTCTGTCTTAAGAATAGTGATAAATGGAAAGTTCCCTGAACATCTGTCCTCAAAAATTGTTCCTAGAAGTTGATTTATAATTACAGCATCAGCTACCAGTTTAATCAGTGGTTAAAAATGTTGTCTAAATATACACAGAGAGTACAGACATGTGTATGCATCATATGTATGTCAATATGCTGCTGCTACCTTTAATAGTTCTTTTTTAACATCTCAGACTTATTTGTAATATATTTCTACACCCTGATTTCTGGTTAGAACACTACTGTTTTCTTTTACAGAGTACTATAAAATAATACCCAGCATCATACTGGATATTGTTTAATGTTATATGTACCTTTATAGCATATAAATTAGTTTTCTTTTCCTGAAATTATATAATCTTGGAAAAACTGCTAATGAGAGAATATTGATAATCCATTAAGAACCTTTAAAATAAGGCAGTGGAGTGCTGGCTGTTTAATAAGGGTTTCTTTCCCCCTTTAGTGTAAAATAGGGATTTCAGTATTCATGAAAAACAAAGAAAATGACTATTCACATTAAAATTCCCTACCTTCTGAGCTCATCTTTGGAGTCTCTAAGATAAATTTACATTTAAATGAAACACACACAAAGACAGCCGGACTATCATAACGTCCCACACAGATTAATGTTGTGGGGAGATTGAAATCTCTAATTCCTAGGAGAAAGAAGCTGTGAGTATGCAACTGTTTTTAATCAGTCAACTTGATACATCATTGCAATAGAATTTATATGCTAATGTTGTAGCTTAATGTGAGAGTTAAAGGAAAAGTATCTCTAAGCAGCTAAATCCAAACACTAACAGAAGTCAGCTAAGCACAGATTTCACTTACATTTCTGGAAAACCAGGTTTTAATAAGTAAAAACATCAACAGCAATAAATGACTACATAAATGCAATGAGCCAGAATTTAACAGATTGACTTGTGTTTTTCTTTAAAAAGTCCCAATTTAAAGGACTAACAGAGTTTAAAGATAAACTATTGTGTAAGTACTGAGTTCTAACTATCCTTTAAGTTTATTTGTATGTTTTCTTTCCTTAACCTGTACTTCCCTTCTTTGGAAGTCCACAACTCTGGTAGAAAATTTAATTTTATTCAATTAAAAAGTGTACAAAGGAGCTGGGCATGGTGGGGCACGTTTGTAACCCCAGCATTCGGGAGGCTGAGACCTGGGTTCCCAGGCAGCCTCAGCTACCTAGTGAGGCACTCCGCAACTTAGTGAGACCCTGTTTCAAAATAAAGAATAAAAAATAGGGCTGGGGGTATAGCTCGGAGGTAGAATGCCTCTGAGTTCAATCCCCAGTACTGAAAAAAAAAAAAGGTGTACAAAGATCACGTATTTATGATAAGTACAGCATTGACTTCATTTATTTTTAAATGCTGAGAAACCAGTCAAGGGCCAAATTAGAACGTACTTAAGTGTTACCGACAAATAATTGCCAAAAATCTAACTTTCTAAAGAGCAAGTTATAAGAAAATCATTTAATATCTATACTTTAAATATTTATCATTTCTCATTATAATCTATGTGCATCAGTAAAATTGCAATGTATCAAGAAGTAATCTCATAATTGCAAATATACTTTTTTTGTGTGTATGTGGCACTGAGGATTGAACCTAGGGGCATTCTACCTCTGAGCTACACCCGCAGCCCTAATTTTTATTCTTTATTTTGAAACAGGGTCTCACTGAGTTATAGAAGGTCTCACTAAGTAGCTGAGATTGGCTGCGAACCTGTGACCATCCTGTCTCAGCCTCTCAAGTACTGGGATTACAAGCATGAGCCACTGTGCCCAGCTGTAAATGTACTTTAAGTATAATCTGAAAATCAAAATGAGCTTTCGTTCAGTTTATCTCTAAATGATAACTTTGCATGCCTTAAGTTTACTACATAAAGAATATCTTGAAAGTAGCACACTTACTAAAATTAGTTTTTCCTATATAAGATGCACAAAAAGGGTATGAGTTGAATAGAGGTCGAATTCATACCCCTAAAAAATGCATGCTACAGTTTTGTTATTATTTATAGATACCTTAATATCCATCGCATCACTAACAAATGTAAAGCTCATACCATAACATTACCAGCACTATTTCAAATTTTCTATTCAATGCCGCATGAAAAGGTTTAAAACATTTTTTGTTTTTTAAAAAATGAAATGGAGAGCTGGGCGTGGTGGCGCACGCTTGTAATCCTAGCATTCGGGAGGCTGAGACCGGAGGATCCGGGTTCGCGGCCAGCCTCAGCTACCTAGTGAGGCACTCCGCAACTTAGTGAGACTCGGTTTCAAAATAAAGAATAAAAAATAGGGCTGGGGGTGTAGCTAGGAGGTAGAATGCCCCTGAGTTCAATCCCTAGTACCGCAAAAAAAAAAAAAAAGAAATGGAAATCAAAACTCCATTAGATATCAATTCCATTAAAGCCTTTCATAATTTGGGCAGTGAGGAGGAAAACATCAGACCCTTACGCGTTACGTTATAGAAATCTTCAACTAAGCCGGGCGTGGTGGCGCATGCTTGTAATCCCAGCATTTGGGAGGCTGAGACCAGAGGATCCGGGTTCGCGGCCAGCCTCAGCTACCTAGTGAGGCACTCTGCAACTTAGTGAGACCCTGTTTCAAAATAAAGAATAAAAAATAGGGCTGGGGGTATAGCTCAGAGGTAGAATGCCCCTGGAGTTCAATACCCAGTACCACAAAAAAAGAAAAAAAAAAAAAAAAGGAAATCTTCAACTACACCAGTAATGTTTTGAGAAACATGGTTTGAATAAAATTAGATCTGAATCTACAAACCACAAGCCACATTTCTGTGTTTTGACTAGATTTTAGCTTTCCCCAAGGACAAGGACAGCTCCGTATTTTCCTTTCTCTTTCCCTACAGCATCCACCCCCAATTATAGCTACCTAATAAAGACTTATTAACTTACTTTTACTGTTAATTTCCTGCCCAGTGGAGATTCTATTATCCCCACCGGTTATGAACCACTTGCTCAGTAGGAAAATTATGAGGAGAAAAATCATTTTTAAGGAAGTGACAAATGTATTTCAGAAAATAATTACTTTTTATCCACATGAAAACCAAAAGATAGTTTGATTCTGTAATTACTGTTGCCAATTATAGCTACAAAGTCTTTAAAAATCAGTACAAGTTAAAAACACACCTTAAACTAAAAAAGAATGAGGGTGGCTATAATCTATGAGTGTTAGCTTCCCAAAGGCAAACATCACACAGATGTCTGCTAACCTCTGGTGTAACAGTATCTAAAACAAGGCCACACTGTTTTGATTTTGGAAGTTTTATCAATTTAAAAATGGAATGATCAGTATAAACTGTAACATTTATACAGTACAAGAAATTTGTCATATTTTTCCAAACACTTTTTTTTCAGGCTATCAATTTCATGGTTTTACTCCACAATGCAGGATTATCCTGGAAATATATGGCTTCAAAATTTTTTTTTCTTTTTTGCAGTACTGGGGATTAAACCAAGGTTCTCATCCATGTTAGGCAAGTGCTCTTCCACTGAGCTATATAAGCCCAGCCCTTTTTACTTTTATTTTTCTTTTGTGACAGGGTCTAAGTTGCTCAGGCTGGTCTCAAACTTGCGATCCTCCCACCTCAGTTTCCTCAGTCACTGGGACTGCAGGTGTACACCACTGTGCCCAGCTTTCAATTATTTTTCTTTAACTAGAAAATTGGCAAATTCAAAGCCCATATTGTCAAAATAATGTAAGTCAATTTGTGAGTAAGTAAACTTAAAGATAAGCTGAGCACACAAAGATTACAAAGACATTATTATGATTTTGTAAAATTCAAAACACAGAAAGAAATGAAATGTCTCTCCCTTCACCTCTGCCATGGACTTGTTTGGGATTACCTTTTCTTTGTTCTCATCTTTTATTCAAAAGAGAATGCTACTACCTTAGCTTGGGAAGGGCCCAGCCAGCAGAGCTAAGTTTCAGTTGCTCCATCTCCCCGCCACCCCCCACCCCACCAGCCTCAGTGCTCCTGCAGTCAGTGGTTTAGACCTGAAAGAAGTTTCACCCAGCTGAAGAAGCCTAAAATATACAGCCACAGAAAGTCACAGAAGCAACCTAACAGGTCCCCTACAGATCATTCAACTTATTAATAAAAGTTTACTGCTGGGTGTGGTGGCACATGCCTGAAACTTGGAGGCTGAAACAGGAGGATTAAAGGTTCAAGACCAACCTCAGCAACTAAGCGAGACTCAACAACCTGGTGAGACCCTGTTTCAAAATTAAAAAAAAAAATTTAAAAAGGACTAGGATGGCCGGGCGTGGTGGTGCACGCTTGTAATCCCAGCATTTGGGAGGCTGAGACTGGAGGATCCAGGTTCGCGGCCAGCCTCAGCTGCTTAGTGAGGCCCTCCACAACTTAGTGAGACCCTGTTTCAAAATAAAGAATAGCCGGGCGTGGTGGCGCACGCTTGTAATCCCAGCATTCGGGAGGCTGAGACCAGAGGATCCGGGTTCGAGGCCGGCCTCAGCTGCTTAGTGAGGCACTCCGCAACTTAGTGAGACCCGGTTTCAAAATAAAGAATAAAAAATAGGGCTGGGGGTATAACTCGGAGGTAAAATGCCCCTGAGTTCCATCCCCAGTACCGCA